>JASJFT010000316.1:0-39494 GCA_030770425.1 Darksidea phi | reverse complement strand
AACCCTCCCCCAGCTCAGAAGCGCGAGGCTCAGCTCGATCGTATTGGTGACGCCCTCGAGGATGTATCTGACGATGTCGACGTTGTTCAAGATGGCCTTCCCATCAACGACATTGTGAACTCTCTTCCTCAGAAGCGCGAGGCGGATCCCCAGCGCAGGGGCCGTGGACGCCGTTTTGGTGATGCCCTTGAGGGTGTCAGTGATGGTGCTGGAATAATCTCGGACGGGCTCCTCATCAACGATGCCGTCAACCCTCCCCCAGCTCAGAAGCGCGAGGCTCAGCTCGATCGTATTGGTGACGCCCTCGAGGATGTATCTGACGATGTCGACGTTGGTCAAGATGGCCTCCCTATCGACGACATTGTAACTCTTCCAGTTCAGAAGCGGGAGGCAGATCCCCAGCGCAGGGGCCGTGGACGCCGTGTTGGTCCTGCCCTCGAGGGTGTCAGTGGCGCTACTGGAATAATCTCGGACGGGCTCCTCATCAACGATGCCGTTAACCCTCCCCCAGCTCAGAAGCGCGAGGCTCAGCTCGGTCGTATTGGTGACGCCCTCGAGGATGTATCTGACGATGTCGACGTTGTTCAAGATGGCCTTCCCATCAACGACATTGTGAACCCTCTTCAGTAAAAGCAGGAGGTTCAGGGAGGGCCTTTGGGCGGACCAGTCTCTGACGAGCCCATCAACGACATTGTGGACGATATCAAGGAGGAGTCACGTAGAGTACATATTTGGACAAGGGTGTTTGGGACGCTTTGCTGTATCTAATAATGGAAAGATGCTAAAGGATCTAGCTTAGCAGTGCATTGTACATGGTCAATCTAAAATCCAACCATACCACTTACACACTGTGCACAAATCCTCTGACTAACGTATTGGTCTGTATTTCATTCACTCCTCCACCCCCATCCCATATACTTTACCTAATAATGGAAGCACGGTGCTACCACCTAGTCCCTGGCTTATCAAGCGGCCCTTGCCACGGGCCAATAACCCGGCTCGTCCACGTATCGCTATCCTCATAACTGAATTGGTCGTTAGCGAGGGTGTGGCAAACGCAGCCCTCGCCGACACGAATGGTGGTGGCTTCGAAGGGGAGTGCATTGCATTTGTCGTTCCCTTGGAGCCCGATCATAGAGTTGGCTGGAGTGGGTTGGATGGTGCCGCAGCCCCGGATTTGGATAGTGACGCCGGTATCTTCGGGAAGAGTGGGGAGTGGGGAAGAGGCATGGAGGGCGCGGGGCTAGAGAAGGTGAGGGCGATGAAGAGTGAGAGGGTAGGGAAGAGGAATTGCATTTTGGGAGACGGGGAGCTGGGAATTTTGTGAAAATGGGCTCGTTGTGGGCATTGGGCGTGTGGAACAGGTGGTGGGGGGCACTTAGAATGCAGCGGCACCCAGCATGAGAATCCATTGGATGATGGGCGAACAATGGCCTTGTTTGGGTGGTGGTAATGGAATGTTCTTTGGAGGTTGGGGTTTCTTTGCTCGTTTTTCAAATCAAGCGTAGAAGTTAATTGGCATGGCTTACTAAGTCCAAATTACAGCTGTTTCAGACAAGGTCCATCGGTGGTACGCGAATATCGAATATGCAGCCATATGGTGGTGAGGTGAAATGGTAGAGAGGCGGTGCAACCTCGCTTAACGCTGACGGGGGTCGTTGCCATGGGGACGACGGTTGCAAACACCGCCCCACGCCTCCGGGACCTCCGCCGGTAGCGTTCGCTCTAGAATTGCGCCAGACCACCACGAGACATTCGTATTTCATTCTTGTTGAAACCAAAGTGACTGAATATTTCCAATCGTTAGCCAGACGACTGCAGAGCCATTGCGCGACAGTTGCGACCTAGTGCGCGCTCTCGGTGCCATGGACGGTCCCACAACACCGGGCTACGGGCGACCGCCTGCGTACGACGACGAAGACGGGAACCCGAGCCACATGCAAGGAGCGTCGACGATGCGCTTGTTGACAAACGCCGACGTCGTGTCGTGAGTATCACTTTTCCTCGCATTCCTCCCCACTTCAACGTACTCATCCTGTATCCCTCGCCCAGGAAACCCGATATCGTTGAGACGGCCTCGCTCCTCTCCAACATGGGAAGCACTGCGGCGACGCTGGGCGAACGGCTCGATGCGTCGGATGCGGGCAGACAGGCGCGCGCTGAGGCGGGCATCGTGGACCTGCTGCGCGAGGCCGATGCTGCGCTGAGCGATGCGAAGACGCCGAAGCGCAAGCCCATCAAGACACGACTCGTGGACCGCCTCTCTCCCATCAAGAAGAAGGAGCCAGACTTACCATTGTATGAACCCCGCAGGCCACCTTCGCCTTTGTCGCGATCCTACCACCCCTCGACCTCGACCTTACCGTTATCTAGGGCGCCCTCGGTGCTCGACACTGCGCCAAACATGCCACCTCCCACAGAAGAGTCGCCGTCATACGTCCCCTACCGGCGGCCTCTATCCCCCGACCGCGCACCTGGCCGCCCGTACTCGCCCACGCGCACATCGACCGACTACTCGCGCCCGCCGGCGTCGACCAACCACTACGAGCCTGCCGACCTGAACGGCAGCCCGCGGCCAGGCACGCCTTCGTCAAGATATGGCGGGGGTCGGCCGGGCAGTCCTAAGCGGCCGCTGCCCCCGGCCCCTCTGTTCGCCGGTGGCAGGCCCATCTCGCGCGACTCGAATGCGACACTGGACCTGAGCGAGGTGCCCATCGACGACGACGATGTCTTTACCGGGCACAACGAGCACCACCCTGAGCTCGGCTTGCGAGCCTCGTACATGACTGAAGATACTGTTACTGACGAGTACAACGAGTACGACGAGAAGACGGAACACTACGGGCCTGCGCCAGACAGCGCGCAGCCAAGACGAGGAGCGCGCGATGCCGTCATGACCAAGAAGGAAGTGCGACTTATCAACGGCGAGCTCATCCTCGAGTGCAAGATTCCGACCATCCTGTACAGTTTTCTGCCGCGCCGGGACGACATCGAGTTCACCCACATGCGATACACGGCCGTGACATGCGACCCCGACGACTTTGTCGACCGGGGGTACAAGTTGCGCCAAAACATCGGGACGACGCGCGAGACGGAGCTGTTCATCTGTATTACTATGTACAACGAAAACGAGATCGACTTTACGCGAACCATGCACGGTGTCATGCGCAACATCAGTCACTTTTGCTCGCGCACGCGGTCTCGCACGTGGGGTAAGGACGGGTGGCAGAAAATCGTTGTATGTATTATCGCCGATGGCCGTCAGAAGGTGCACCCCCGGACACTGGACGCTCTGGCCGCCATGGGGTGCTTTCAAAAAGGCATTGCGAAGAACCACGTCAACCAGCGCGAAGTCACTGCCCACGTGTACGAGTACACGACCCAGGTATCGCTGGATTCTGACCTCAAGTTCAAGGGTGCGGAGAAGGGCATCGTGCCGGTACAGATGATCTTCTGCCTCAAGGAACAGAATCAGAAGAAGCTCAACTCCCACCGCTGGTTCTTCAATGCCTTCGGCCAAGCGCTCAATCCCAATGTCTGTATTCTTCTCGATGTTGGAACCAAGCCTGGATCAAAGGCGCTGTACCACCTCTGGAAAGCCTTCGATACCGATTCATCTGTGGCCGGTGCTGCGGGCGAGATCAAGGCTGGAAAGGGTAAGGGCTGGCTTGGGCTGCTCAACCCGCTGGTAGCATCGCAGAATTTCGAGTACAAGATGTCCAACATCCTGGATAAACCGCTGGAGTCGGTGTTTGGATACATCACTGTATTGCCCGGTGCGCTTTCAGCATACAGATATCACGCTCTGCAGAACGATCACACAGGTCATGGACCGCTCAGCCAATATTTCAAGGGCGAGACATTGCATGGTCAAGATGCCGATGTCTTTACTGCCAACATGTACCTGGCCGAAGATCGTATCCTGTGTTGGGAGCTCGTAGCGAAGCGCAGTGAGCAGTGGGTCTTGAAGTATGTCAAGGCGGCCACTGGCGAGACCGATGTTCCTGGTATGTTGCTTTAAACACAAGTTCTACTGGTGCCAGCCACTAACAACCGCAGACACCGTACCCGAATTCATCTCCCAGCGTCGACGTTGGCTCAATGGCGCCTTCTTCGCGGCCGTCTACTCCCTCCTCCATTTTAAGCAAGTCTGGGCCACTGACCACACCATCTGGCGCAAAACTCTCCTCCACATCGAGTTCGTCTACCAGTTCGTCTCGCTCATGTTCACCTTTTTCTCCCTCGCCAACTTCTACCTCACCTTTTACTTCATCGCTGGATCGCTCGCAGACCCCAGACTGGATCCTTTTGGCCATAACATCGGAAAATACGTCTTCTACATTCTGCGGTACACTTGCGTACTGCTCATATGCATGCAGTTTATCCTATCCATGGGCAACAGACCGCAGGGTGCGAAGAAGATGTTTTTGTGGAGTATGGTTGGGTACTGTTTGATCATGGCGTACACCACGTTCGCCTCGATATACATCGTCGTCGTGCAGCTGCGCGATCCAAAGGCTCCTAAATCGCTCGGCAATAACGTTTTTACCAACCTCATCATCTCCACCGCAACCACCATCGGCCTTTACTTCCTGATGTCGTTCATGTACCTAGATCCTTGGCACATGTTCACCTCTTCAGCGCAATACTTTGCTCTCCTCCCCTCATATATCTGCACTCTACAGGTCTACGCATTTTGCAACGCTCACGACGTCACATGGGGAACCAAGGGCGACAACATAGCCAAAACAGATCTTGGTGACGCCAGGGCAAAGTCTGGAAATGTTGTAGAGCTAGAAATGCCCTCGGAGCAGTTGGATATCGACTCGGGCTACGACGAAGCCCTCCGCAACCTCCGCGACCGCATTGAAGTGGTCAAACCAGGGGTTAGCGAGGCCCAGGCACAAGAGGACTACTATCGTGCCGTACGCACGTACATGGTCGTCGTGTGGCTCATTTCCAACGCTATCCTCGCCATGGCCGTCTCAGAGGCTTACTCCGGTGCTGCGATCAATTCCAACTTTTATCTGAAGTTCATCCTTTGGGCTGTCGCTGGTCTCGCCTTCTTCCGCGCTATCGGGTCAACGAGCTTCTTGATCATTGACTGGGTGCACAAGGTAATGGAGACGAAGCTCAAGTGGGAGGATAAGATGGACGGAAAAGGCGGTTCGGTCATAAGCGGGAAGAAGAAGTTTGGAAAGGGGTGGAACAGTGGCGGGTCAAGTTGGTGGTCCGGTTCTGTCATCAGCTCTAAGCTGAGCAGTTTCGCACCGAGTAGTTGGGGTGGGAGCAGTCTGGGGAGCAGTAGGTAATCCTTGATGGAGCATTTGGGTTGGAGAGTAGAGGTGGGCAATTCTAGGTTACGACATTACGAGCGCGGCGTTGGTGGCTGAATTGATACCTGGTATATGTACAACCCATATGGGGTTTTGTGTACGATTTGTATGATCAAAGCGCTTGCAACGTTTTTGGATATAGGCGCCAACATGGCGGCGCATGCTGAGCTTAGAGTTGAGTTGATGCTATATAGTATTGGGTAATGGAAAAGCGATCCTGGCTCATTTCGGGGACTCTATCCTACCAGATCTCGTCGTCATAAGCGATGTTTTGTCTCCGCACTTTCGCTTCGTGTTCCCCATGACAGCAACCACCATTTTCTATCATCAATTCTAGCCCAGGAATATCCCCTTGAAATACTCCTCCACACCCGTCCAGCCGTCCTCGCCGTCCAACGCACCGACATAGCCGACGTACTGATCCGGCCGCGTGATGACAACACAGCCCGTTTCCTTGTCGACACCGTAATTGGTGTATGCGTCGCCGAAGCCTTCGTGATAGCTCACGTCGTCTACAAACACACTGTCGTAGTCCCAGCCCGTTTCTTTGCTGAACGGATGCAGCACATCTGGAAAGTCCCTCAGCACTTCCGTTTCAGTGCGCTTTGCAGCATGAACTGTAAGTACGGCAACGTTCCCATGCAAATACTTTCCCAAAAACGCGGATGCAGAAAGCCTTGCGCAAAAGGCCTCCAGGCGTTCTTTCTGCTGACGGGAAAGGATGTTGCCAGCGAAAATGATCAGGCGGAAGCGACCGTCTGATTTGAGCCGTTCCTGCAGATGCCACGGCCGCGCGTCGGCTTGGTTGAGCACTTTGAAGCTGGGAATACGCATGCCCATTTTGATGTTCGCTGCCAATTCCTGTTTCCCAATAATCACCTTGGCACTAGAAGAGACATCCGTCCCATCACCCTGCTCCACCGCATCGCCCGCCTTTGCTACCAGCATGCTAGCGCCGTAGTCCACCGAGAGGCCCGAGGCGAACATGTTACCTTTGAGAAACGCTTCTTTAAAGTCTTTCATGCTGACGCCCGTTTCATCCAAAAGGTCTTTAGCTGGGCGCCCGGAAAACAGGCGGGAGAACTTGTGGTCGAATTCGATGAGGTCCTGCGCAACTCTTCTCCTCTCACTCTGGTACGTTTTAAGAATCGATGGCTGCGCGACGCCCTTGACCACAAGCCCGATCTTCCAACCGAGGTTGAAGGCATCTTGCATACTGACATTCATGCCCTGGCCCGCTTTCGGGCTGTGCGTGTGCACGGCATCGCCCGCCAGAAACACCCTGTCCTTGTGATCGAAATTTGTACCCACGCGCTGGCCAATTTGGTATGCAGTCCACCAGTCGCAATATTCGTATGTCAGGTTGTATGGAGCAATGATGCGTTGCGCGGCTTCGATGATGTTGGAGGGCGTTATCTTGGAACGATCGGCGCGGCCATTGCTGTCAGGCTTGATCTCCGTGAGTTGGATGTAGAGACGGACGAGTTTGTTTTCGCGGGGGATGACCATGAGGGAGCCCGAGGTGGCGCTATGGACAGCGCAGCGCATGCGGATGTCGGGGAAGTTCGTTATGGGAATGACGTCTGTTCCGTTAGTGTTTCTTTTCGAGCTTTAGGATGTGGATCGGGAGAAGTACCTAGCACACCCCAAATGAAGTCTGTGGGCTCGCCTTCGAGTTTAAACCCGAGTTGCCGTCTTGTCCAGCTGTGCGCTCCGTCGCAGCCTACCATATACTTTGCCTTCACCGTTTCTGTGCTGCCTTGCTTCTCCCTGCCTTTCGCGATCAGGTCGTCGGTATCATCTTCTGCCAAGTTACTCCTGAACAGTCCGTCTCTTACACTGGAACCGCTACTCTGTGCGGGTGCAGCCTCCTCATCTGTTAGATGCCTTAGCTGCACTGTGAGCGGATAGTTGTCCGGAGAGTGATTGTCACACAGTTCATCGTTAATATTGAGTGATTCGGGCAGAACTGCACGCTCAACGTGGAGAGTATCCTTGGAGTATTTCTTGATGTTGTCAAGGAAGAAACGTTCTATACGTCCCTGATGCAAAACGATCTGTTGGAAGCGAGATAGGCCAACTGGCACATCAGGTACGCGGTCGGACCGTCGGATTATACCGTCTTCGCCGGGGTTCTATGCCAGTGAGGAGCTGTTTTGTTTCAAAACGTGCGCCGACGTACCCACATGCACATCTGTGTATGTTAGTGAGGTCTATCTTCTGATATAGAACATCCGAAGATGCGCATACCTCAATCATATGATTAGCTTCTTTCCAGGCCCGATCTGCAAAGCCAAAGCTGTCAAAGATCTCCAGACTTCGGATTTGCAGGCCATCCGCCTGCCCCGAGTAGATCTTCGTGCTGCGCTTGTCGACAATTCGAGCATTAATGCCACAGTGAGCCATCCATGCTGCCATCATCAGGCTTGTGCACGTTATTCTCAGCCATACTAATTCGTCACTAGCGACTTACCCAGCAGGGCCAGCGCCGACTATGAGCCTACGGAGGTCAGCAAACTGCTACCTACAACAATTGGTGTGAGAACTCACACGTCGCATTTTGACTCGAGCGTCTCGGTTCCGGTCATGGCCATCTGATATGTCGTTGAAGCTACCCCGCACAAGTCGGAGAAGGCGAACACAAGCTATATTTGAATATGCGGGGTGGTTGGGTCGGCTGCGCAACACGTACTTGACCGAGGAAGTTTCATGTCGCGACACTACGGCAGTCGAAATCGGCGTCGATGATCCATAACTTATGGTCAGAGATGTGGGTCAGTAGCATCTAGCTACCCCTCAGCATGCTAACTATTTGAACGGTGGATTGGGGTTATTGCTTGCGGTCCACCAATCCGGAGAGGGGTAATGGGCCGAGAGCTGTCTTTTGCGAATTGTCAGAAATTTGTAATCCGTGAGTGTTGGAGTTGTCCGCATTTCGCATGGCTGCTCAGCCAGATGGCGGGCAGTGCGCCACGGCCATCATCAGATTGCCGAAAGTTTGTTAGGCTCAGGCCGTCGGTAATTCGTTGCACTTGATATTTGAGACCGTTGATGTGCGCCATACATGTTCAATGATGTTGCGTTCGTTTCATGGCTTTTAATTAGTGGCTCCACTGTCGGGAATGGTTGTGGGCACTAACTGACGTCATGAAGCTAACGGAGCCGGCATGAGGGTATAGAGGACGGCGAGGTGAGGAAACCAGCCCAGCAATCTCGGACGAAGCGCTGCTCCTGTACTTGCGGAATGAACTTGACCGCACAAATGACGACTAGAAACTATGACTTCAAGACTGCGCTCGTGGCAGGCGGCGGAGGCGGCATCGGAAAGGCCATCTCACAGCAACTTATCAAGGACGGAAAGAAAGTCATTATTGCCGGGCGGACCGAAGTCAAATCTGAGCTCGACTGCGAAAGAGATTGGAGCTACGACGTACTATGTGCTGGACACGGGCGACATCTCCTCGATCCCAAAGTTCATCGAACGGCTGATTCCAGAGCATCCCGATATCAACTGCTTGCTCAACAACGCCAGCGTGCAGCGGCCGCTCGACGTGAACAAAGATGATGCAAGCAACTTTCTAAAGAAATTGGACTCAGAGATCGACATTAACATTCGCGGGCCAATGCATCTGGCCGTAGAAATGCCGGCGCATCTCAAGTCGAAGCCGAACGCGCTTGTCGTCCATGTCTCATCCGTCCTGGTACTCATTCCGTTCTCTGTGGTTAACCCGGCGTACTGCGCTACGAAGTCATGGCTGCACTTCTGGAGCATGAGCTTGCGCGAGCAACTGAAGGATAGCAAGAACAGGGTGGTTGAGATGGCACCGCCAACCGTGGCCACAGACCTTCATCGGGAACGCTCGAATCCGGATGACAATAAAAGGGAGAACAATCCGGACGCGCTATCAGCGGAGGATTTTGTGGCTGAGGTGATTGGGAAATGGAAGCAGGGAGATGAGATGATCAGCGCGGGATCAAGACGGTTGACACTTGGGAGAGTAGCATGGGCAAGCTGTATGAGCAAATGGTCCACGCTTAGGACGGGACGGTACCCCGAAGGCTGTAATCTTCAACATGTACCTGTGTCAGTGATTGCTCCTTGACACGAGGCGAGATGGAAGCTCGAACGTGCACATGTACATATGAAGGCGCACGGACCACTATCCGTCTGTTTACATCCCACTTTCCAAATGTTCTTATGCCCACCACCACCCAAGATAGCACAACCTCCGTCTGTACCGTCCCATGTAAACAATGGCGCCCCGCGCACCTGCAGTCCATCTTTCGTTTACCGTCGACTCGGCCTCTGAAGACGAAACGCTCGACAAACTGGACGCGTTCCCGACACCTGACTCCAACACCGAGAACAAGGCGCCGGCGCGCAAAACGCGTGGAAAAGCAGCGCAAATGGCCAAATCAGCCACTACGACGAAGGCGACAGCAAAGACAAAGGCAACGGCGCGTCGCGCGAGCGGGAACAGTGTGCTTGGGGTCAAGAAGCAAGGAGCAGGTGTCACGAAGAAGGCGGGCGCGAGAACTAGTCGCAAGGTGCTTGCCGAGCGCCAGCACACCAACGGCAGCGATACCGAGGAAGTAGACGAGCTCGACGCCGACGATGAAACCGCTGCACCCGCAGAAGAGGCAAAGACGACAAGGCGGGGCCGTCCACCGAAGGCAAAGAAGACGGACGAGGTAGCCGAAGAACCGGCACCAGCGCGGAAGACGCGTAAAGCTGCCGACAAGGAGCCTGCACCCACGAAGGATGCCAAAGCGAAGACGGCCGCCAAATCAAAGACCACGAAACGCGCGCCGGTGCCGGTGCCAGAGCCGGAAGCCGGAGTCGTCACGATCCCGGAGACACAGCCTGAGCCGGACGCCGACGAGATGGACATTGAGCAGTCGATAAAAGTGAACGAGATACCAGAGAGCATGCCGCCACAGCGGCCATCAGCTCGACGGGTGCAACAGCGTGGAGCAGCACGACAGACTTCGGCAGGGCCACATCGCGCAGGAAGCGCTTCGGATACGGAGCGAGATCCTGTGCTGAGACGGAAGGTCGGAGATCTCACGAAGAAGCTCGAGGCCATGATCGTAAAGTACGACACCCTCAAGGAGGCTGCATCGTCTGGGAAGGAGTCCAACTTCGACCAGCTGAAGAAGCGGACCGAGCAGATTGCCAAGGGTGAGTGATGGTGTCGGTCCGCCTTGTAGCAACATGACTAACAGCCTCCGCAGATCAGGACGCAGTGATCAAAGCATTGAAGCAACAAGTATCGGAAATGCAGTCACGGTTTTCAGAAATGTCTGCCTTGAGGAAAGAGATGGTGAAACTCGAGAAGGATAACACACGCCTCAATACCGAGAACAAGAAGCTCAACGACACCCTATCATCCACGCAAAGAGAGAACAAGACACTCTCCACCAAACTCGCAGCATCACGATCCTCGGCTCCATCGGAGAGTAAGACCATACCAGGGAGCGCCGTCAAGTCTCGTGTCCCAGGCGTTGTTTTACCTGGCACAGCTGAAGCAGCAAAGGAGGCACAATTCCAAAAGCAGAAGACTGAGCTGTACAGTGACCTTACCAATCTGATTGTGCTAGGTGTCAAGAAGAACGAGGATGAGGAGGAGGTGTACGACTGTTTGCAGGCAGGTCGCAACGGAAGTGAGTCAGCTTGAAGCGTAACACTCATAGGGTACTAACTCGCTTGTAGCTCTCCACTTTCACCTCACGGTCATTGCAGGTGGTGGGTCGTACGAGGAGACCGAATTTGTCTACCACCCGCTTCTCGATGAGCAGCGTGATAGGGAGCTCATTGAACTACTACCCGACTACTTGACCGAGGAGATTTGCTTCCCGAGAGCGCAGGCACCGAGGTTCTACACAAAGGTTGTGGATTCCATGTCCAAAAAGATTATTATAGAGGAAGAGTAGATGAAGCTCCCTTTACTTCTATCCCAAGAACCATGGATCGGCCTGGTGTTGGGGTTTGGCACTTGTGGGTTGGCACTTTGAAGTTTTGGGCTGTATGTGTTATGAGGGGTTGATACCTGGCGCCTAGCGAATAAACTTCTCGTCCTTGGGCGCACATTTTTGGGCGTTCGTTCAGCAGTAAACTCTTAGCATGATTCAACAGCTTCAGCATTTTCACGTGTTGAACAATTGACTCGTCCGCAGAATTGTCGTGTTCGGGCTGTTGGTACATTGGATGCGGTATCTACAGTTCTACATGCCCGCTGCGCTTCCGTCTGACCGAGTGTCGTGTCCAGCGCCTATCCTCCTTGCATCTCCTATCGTATACCCCGAATACGGCCACACTGGTATGCTCGATCGTCGTTTACTTCTTCTCGCTCTCGGCCTTTTGCACAAAGCTTCTGGGCGGATGTTAGCTCACCAGTCCTTCGCTACGGGCGGTGGATGTGAACGTACTTTATGAAGCTCTCCTCCTCCTTGCTCTTCGCGTTGATGGGTGGGTTTTGTGTATCGGCCTTGCTGCTGCCGCCCATGGAGAGGTAGGCGCCGAGGAAAGTAGTGCCGAGGGTTGCCATCGCGAGCTATCTCCCGGTCAGCGATTGTTCATTTTACCCAACCCTTTCAAGGTTCTGCGCGCTCGCATTCTACCCGCGTTCACTCGCGCGATGCCATGAGCATTGCAGCATGCGCGAAGCTTCCCCGGGGAGAGTTTTCCATCGGAAGGACTAGAACGACATACGACGTGCGATCCGACCTGGCGGCCGGCAATGGTGTACATAGCAACCATATCTGCGGTACTGGGGAGTTTCGGGGGCCGTAAAGGGGCGTGTCAGGTGTCAATGGATGGGGGCGTAGAGGTAGGCGATGGAAGTAATCAGAGGAGCTTTCGGCTTCAGCCTCGAGGGTGACTAAGCATTCCACCAGCCACAGTAATAGCCACAGCGGCAGCCACAACGTGACGTGTGACGGCCATGCGCGGAGCTTAGGCGTCTTCCACGATCGTTGTCCTTTTCAATTCGTGTTTCCTTTTCCTTTCTTTCATTTAGTCTGATCTCCTACTGGCCTGCGCGTAGAGTTTGTAGAAAACACAAGAGACGAGCAGTCAATTGGCCTGTAACAATGGCAAGAGACGACAAGGTCGACGAGGTGGATGGCGTGAGACGCGAGCTGGGGGGCCCACGACCCGATTTCTCAGTGCCGCCGCCGAGGAAGAAGCTGCCAAAAGCCTTGCAGGAAACGCTGGACAGCGAGGAGAAGATGTGGGAGATCATGTACGAGGGGAGGTGAGCCGCAATGCACAGTCGAGCGACTAGTCTTGAGACAGATATGCTGATGGAAACGGAACAGGAGCGAAGACACAACAGACACAAACATTCGCTATGCAGCCTACGCCTCCCGCGTTCGTACCATCATGATGTCCGCCCATCGCTACGTGGCCTACACTTCCGACATTGGCGAGTCCTTCCGTCCCATCGCCCACCCGTGGCTCGTCCGCGGCGCATACGGTGTGTCATGGCTGTATCTTGCCGGCGACGTCGCCAACGAGGGCTACAAAGCCTATATCCGGAACCAGCGAACGCTGCATCCCGAACTCGAGCCCCCACCTGAAACTACCGGTGGCCTCAAGGACAAGGTTAAGAGCTTGAAGGATACGTTAGCAAATACGACGGGCGTAAAAGCAGGTGGTGAGGGAAGTTTGTTGACGGGTGGAGAAGTGGTGCCTGGGAGGATACCGGCAATAGAGGATTACAGAGCTGTCATGGCACAGAGGGCGATCTTTCAGGCCGTGGCTAGTATGGGACTTCCCGCCTTCACAATTCACAGTGTTGTTAGGTACTCGGGGCGAGCGCTCAAGGATGCAAAGAACAAGAGGTTGAGGACATGGGGTCCCATTGGAGTATGCATTACTTCCACTCTTCGGAACTGTATTGGAAGCTAATTTCTTATAGCTGGGTCTAGCGGTGGTCCCCTTCTTACCATACATGTTCGATGAGCCGGTCGAGCATGCCACCGAGTGGATTTTCTACAATGCGTTCAAGACCATTGGTGGCCCGCAAGCCGTCGCAGGGCGACCGGTTACCGGGCAGAAAGAGCTCAGGAAGCAGGAGAGTAATGTTGGAACTAGCACGGAGAAGGAACTGTGATGAGAGACGCTTTTAGTCGCCATGAAGTTCATGGAGTGTATGAGATAAGCTAGTGGCTTACAACGACACCAGTATGTATGAATTCTTGACCCGATTAGCACGCAAATATCAGGATCAACATTGTTTAAACACATTTTCCGTCACCTGACTGAGACATTCAGCTCAACTTGAAGTGTTGGATGTGTAGTCTAACTTGGCATACGTCGTCGCGAAAATTCTGCAACTATTCCGACATCCAGATAATGGCATTCACACCATCCCGGATCGGCTCGTAACGGTGCCTTCCCATTTTGCCGGGATTGCCGTTTGCGTCTAGGAAGTCTCAATGTTGAGAGTCCAGAACAATCCAGCGACCATGCAACTACGAAACCCGTGGTCATTAGTCGCAAAATGCTAGGCGGTTGAAGCATGGGCATGATGTGCAAACTGCTTCCTTCAAAACGCTGCCGCTAATGCCATCCTCGGCAGCATATGTGCCTTAGTACGCTACCGAGCAAACGTCTTTTTCGCCAGTGGCAAAGTTTGGCAACAGCCTTCGAGCTCTGGCTGACATAGCACTCGCTGTTTTCGATCGGCCGCACCTGAATCCCTAATTCTCTTCTTGTGGCGTGACTTTACGCATCGCCAGAGCACATCCACTCTACCCGTGTCGGCCCTGCAGCAATTCTTGCCGATAGTCAGAGAGCTGTCAAGGCATGCTTGGCCATGCCGTCCATAATATCCGGATCTTATCAGCCATCGCCGCTAACCGGGACCAACCGGAGTCGGGCCCACCAACCTTTGTCATAAAAATCGGGGCTAAGGCCATCGATTTCGAACTACCGTATTGCAACAAGGCCTTCCGAAGAGAAGGTCTGCGAAATGTTCTACTAGTTAGTGATCGAGCTGTTCTCCTTTTTCGACCCTGGGTACAGGCTGTTCGTCTTTTCAATAGCAATTATGACTTCACCAATCGGAACTGGACAGCAGAGGTCGCCGGTGCGAACGAGGACTGGAAAATCATCAGAGCGGGACAAGCCATGTCGGACGTGCACGAGACTGAAGCGCCAGATATCAACGTACAGCCAGAAGCGCGGACGCTTATCCGAAAGCCATCAGAAGACAAGAAGAGATTGGATTCAAACACTTTGGTACCGTTGAAAGACCTGGCCAGAGCTCCGAAACCCGCTTTCCGCTGTGATTCAGTGCGCCGGCTCAGTCATGTCTATGTTACAGCAAATTACCCCAGAAAAGCTCGAGCATATGCATACAGCGATTGAAAAGCTCAACGAAGGAATTGCCACCTGTGTTGAACTCACTCCAAACGATTGTGTCCTGTTCGCTCCATCAAGAACGTGTCATCGATGACGTACTCACGCTCTCGAAGCTTGACTCAAGCGTACTTCTGATCACTCCAATCCGCGTACGGACGACCTCGGTCGTTTCTAAAGCAATTAAAATGTTTGAGGTGCAGTGCAGCCGAATGACAATCGACTTGGTATTCATAGAAGATGAAAGCTTGAAGGGTTTCGAGTGGGTGATGCTGGATCCGTCACAACTGCTACAAGTCTTGATCAACCTGCTGTACGTTGTCCTCACTAAATCTACTTCCAAATGATCTAACATATTGTAGCACTAATGCCATAAAGTTCACTAAAGAGTACAAGACCCGCAAAGTCACCGTCACACTGGGTGGTGCATCGGTACGCCCATCAACAGAGTGGCTAGCCGTAACATTTGCGGAGCATACCCATGACCATGACGACCTTTGCGACAAGCTTGGATGGGGGAACGGTCGGAAAGGCTCTATTTGGTTGAAAGTCGAGGATATGGGATGTGGCATGACCGTGGATGAGCAAATGAAGCTGTTTCCTAGATTTAGCCAAGCTGCGCCTCGTAAGTATCATATACTAACCATGTTTTGATGGTCTCCATATGAAGATTTTGCTTATTGAAACAGGGACCCACATCAAGTATGGCGGCTCATGCCTCGGCCTGTTCATATCGAAGTCCTTGGCTGCTCTACAAGGCGGCTCTAAAGGTATAAGATCTGATGTCCACGTCGGTTCTACCTTGGGTATTCTACGTCGGCACTCGTATTGCGCATCGCCCTAAAAATGCTAGTGCCGGATCAGCAGTTCTCCCAGGACGGAACGTGCCTGTGTAGTCGAGGATGGGAGAAAAGCGCCGCGCCTAAACATTCTTATTGTGGAAGACAACCTCATCAACCAAAAAGTGCTCAGCAAGCAGCTGCAGAAGGCTGGATGTATCGTCAGCGTCGCCGGAGATGGACTCGAAGCTCTGAGTTGGCTGAAATCAAGTGTGTACTGGTAAGGTGAGAAATTGGAGAGTAATTCGTCTGATAGCACCCTGGTCGCGGACGGAGCAGGATTCAATATCGCACGCGCGCCGGGCAGACCCAGTCCTAAATCAATCGACATCATACTCATGGACATAGAGATGCTTGTAATGGACGGTCTCACCTGCACAAGGCTCATTCGTGACTACGAGCAGCAAGGACTACTCGGCGCAGTGCCTCGACCTTCCCCAGCAGGCTGGCCTGCATCTTCCTTCATCTCGCCCATATCTTCGTTCAATGAGCTCGGCTGTCCTGAGCTGTCCGCATCACGGCACACGGGAATGCGAATAACAATACTCGCACTTATTTCAATATCAAGGATCGCCAATGTAGCGCTCACCCTTGGGCACTCCGAGCCAACAAACTTCTCTTGTACCACCGAACATGGATCCCAGGATAAACGCTATGATTTGAGAAGTCGCAAGGCTTACGACAATCAATGAACAAAACATTTCCTAGTTTCAAGACCAACAAAGGCATTGATAAAAAGTGCCGAACTCAAGGTATGCGGATAAGTAAACGGTCAGTTAGACTTTCTACGCCAAAATGCCCTCGGTGAGAAACGTGAGACCCAAATACCCTTTCCCGAGAAGACCGCAAGCCGCCTCCTCTATCTCTCTTGCCCTAGCGTTCGAACTAGGCACAGACGCGCGTCTGTTTCCGCGTACTATGAATAAAAATGAGCACTCTTAGCTCACGCTATTTGACAGTGCGAAAGGTCGGGGTTTGCGAAACACATACAACCACCTCCCATGAACGGGCTGCTAGCGCGATTGACCGCACAGACAAAGTTTATATGAGAGAAGATAGAATTGTATGGAAGATGGGCGAACCGCGCTAGCAGCCCGTTCATGGGAGGGGGTTGTATATCGTGCAAAAAGCTTCACATTATCGCATTTCTCGTACTTAAGGGGGGCCAAGAAGTCAGAAATCTAACCAACAGGGGGTCATACCTGTTATTTTGTACTAAAGGCGCTACTGTTTCGCAATTGCGGCATAGTTCGTTCCCCTCAGCGCCCATTCTTGCCCCGGAAAAGATAGTCCGTCCTAAAGTCGACAGTTCGTTCAGCGCATGCTTCTTCACTCATCCACAAAAACTATGCATTATACTGGTACCGATGTAGTCTTGCTTTTTCGCTTTCAATCTCAATTCACAGATGCACGGAATGGGGATTGAACCATTGAACCCCTGTCAAGCAGCGATCGATTCGGATCGCGATCCTTCGCGTCATGGATGTGCATGGGGGCATCTCACTGACAGGGACCCACACGTCGTCATTTACCCTGGTTCGACTGCGCTTTGATCTGAGGTAATTCAAGATCCTGTTTGGGCAATATCCCCGCGATGATACGAAGGTTTATTTCAATTGTGATCAAATCACACCGAATGCGCCCATCTTACCAGATATATGGCGCACTTGCTGCTACATTCTCTTTTAGACAGAGAACAAGGAACTAAGGATTCCGAGTTTTGTTCCAATGCTCAATTCCCCACCGCCGTCGTGGTAGCATTCACAAGCGATATCCCTCACCTAACCGCTGTTGAGCACCTCCAAAATCTAGTCACGCTGCACAATTCTGCGCGAACTCAAGTTCGCATTTTCGTCACCTATATACCATGTTTCACTAAGAGTCATGGAAGGATAATGCACTACGTTTGACAGCATAGTGGCGGCGATATCGAAATGGAAATTCAAAGCCCCTTGGACGTCAGGCCTTATATTGCGTTCGCGTCTCTACTGGGTTAATGGCGGGATATCAATTACTTGAAAACAGGGGCGGGAAAGTATAAAATGGTGACGGAGATTGAAGGAATGTAATCGAAGGATGGGAGCACAGGGATATGGGCGTTTTGGGGGCTGGGGGGCATAAATGGCGATGCCCGAGTAGAATTGCGAAGCTAATACAGTAATATGATGTAATTCCAGGTATAGCAGAAAATCAGGTCACAGTCGTAGGGAGAGAGGGTGGGAGTAGCTAGCAATGCATGATCACGACATACACAAACGGGAAAACAAGGGAGTAAGCAAAGGATAGAGGAACAATTGAGTCCATTTTACCCCTCCAGCATTTCCCACAAATGTGAACCGAATAAATGCAAAGCCCTAGCTCGTATCGAAGTATGCCCATCGCTTGACAAAGGAAAAGTGTATCTCGGTAGATATCCAAACCAGAAAAAAAGAAAAAAAATCTGCCAGCGCCATTCCCACCATGTAGTAGCAGAATCTTAACTTCCGCAACCATTACTATTACACCTCTCCTTACAAGATACGCGATCGCCTCGCCTCCTTCCCTACAGGCGTAAATTCAGAACTCACGGGCAATGTTCCACTACTCTCACTCCCACAATCACTCCTCCCTCTACTCCTGTATTTCTCAGCCACTCCCATCTCACCATCTTTCCGAATCGAGTCGGTGATCCAGCGCCAACTCGACAAACTGAGACTGCGACTTACATTCCGTTAGCATCAGGGCATTCGCTCCAGGATGAGCACGACAGGTGCGTACCTACTGTCGTCCTGGTTGCTGCTGAGCATTGGGGAATAGTAGAGCGAGACCCTCTTCCCATCCCCTCTCTGTCACTATGTCGATTATCGGACGTCCAGTTTCATCAAGCGCTTGCAGATCGACGGAGCCACCCTTTTCGATCATGAGGCGGAGGATGTCTGCGTCACCGTTTTCGACGGCCTGGAGGACGGCGTTCCATCCGCGGTGCATCTTGTTGATATCGGCACCACGGGTGAGGAGCATTTGAAGAATTTCTGTGTCGCCGGGAAGGAGACGACGGAGTGCTTTGACCAAGGGAAGGTGTTCGCCGGGGGAGTTGGGGTCTGCGTTCGCTTCGTCAAGGAGATACCTCACAATATGTTTATGACGTTCGCGAATCGCGGTGGTAAGCGGAGAAAAGACACCGCAGTTCTTATCCTCGACGCTGACGCCGGCCGCGAGCAGCATTTTGACGCTATCGATTTGGTTGGCCACGACGGCCATCTCCACGACCCCACGGAAGGCTCGAGGGTTGGGTGTTGCGGTTAGGAGCTTTTTAAGGATGGCGGGTTGCTTGACGGCCATGCAGAGAGGCCAATCTGCTCCCCGAACGGTGGGGTCCGCACCCTTGGAGAGGAGTAGGTCCACGAGATCGATGCGCTCGTCACGGATAGCGGTCGTGAGAGGAGTGTTGCCTTCGGGGCTGCGATCGTTGGGGCTAACGCCTTGGTCAAGCAAGTATAGGAGTGCGTCTTTGTTATTGTGAGCAACGGCGCATTCGACGATGCCCTTTGGTGAGCGCAGGTCCGCGCCAGCGGCAACGAGCTGAGGCAGGAAGTGTACGCGGCCGTGTGTAATGCATTTGAACGCCGGATACTCAGCTGCATTAAGGTTAGGATCTGCACCGTGCTCGAGGAGGTAGGTTACGATGTCGGCGCTGTTGTCGCGGATAGCGGAGCAAAGGGGTGTATAGACGCCGTCCTTACGGATGTTAGGGGAGACGCCCGCGTCAAGGAGAATTTTGATAGATTCTAGCTTTTTCAAGCTAGATGCGAGCTCCATAATTCCGGGGGTCTTCTTGTGGTCTGCGCCTCGCGATAGCATCAGCTGAAGTGCCTTGGGCTTGTAGGTCGAGGGCCACAAAGGGTGTTTAGGACCGGGAAGATTAGGATTGGCACCGTGGTCGAGGAGGATAGTCATGAGATCTAGGCGGTTGGCTTGGATGGCCTGGAAGAGCGCGGTAGCTCCCTCGCCGTTCTTCGCGTTAGGATCGACGCCGGCCTTCAGTATGAGTTCGAGTAGTTTGGGTGACACTGTTTTGTTCATACACTGGATGAGCGTGGTGTTGCCGCTCTCCATAATGAAGTTGGCGTCACCGCCGTGCGCGAGGTAGAGTTGGACGAGGTCGATGCGGTTCTCGCAGGCGGCCAGGCAGAAAGGCGTTTCTGCATCGGGACCGGCGCCGAGGTTGGGGTCGGCACCGGCCTTGAGCAGCAGCTTCGCGGCATCAAAGAAGGATGCTTGCGTGGCAGCGTAGAGAGGTGTGTAACCAGCATTGTCCGCGCCATTAGCATTTGCACCATGACGTAGCAGCAGGGCGATGCTGTCAGCATCGCGGTTCTGTACTGCGGTCCTGAGCATGGTCGCCTCCATTCGAGCATCCGCACGCGTGCCGCCTTCTAGTAACTGCTCGAGCGCCCTAGGTCGCTTCTGCTGTACAGCATCCATCAAAGCCGCTTTTCCGCCAGCTTGCATCGAACCATTGTGCTGCCGAGGGGGCCAATGCGGCGAAGACGTGACATCTGGCTTGCGATAAGGCGGGTCGAGCGAAAATCGATCGTGTAGAGCAAGGCTACTCATGTCGTCTTCCACCTGTGTACGAGAGTCGTGAGTCCGAGAGCGGGCTGACTCGTCCGAAGAATGCTCGCCGTAGCCCGGCACGCCATGATAGTCCCCGTTGTGGTGATAGACGGTGTCGCGGATAGAGTGCGCCGACTCGCGCGAATGTATGCTCGGTACCCGCCAACTGTTGTGTACATCTACTGTCCCCGCGGAGAACCCTTGATATTCGTCTTTTCGAGGGTCGTGTGCAGAGGGGGGGTCTCGGAAAGGCGAAGCGGGACTGCGGTCGGACTGTCGTTCAGAATGCGTTCTGGCACGCTCTAGCGGCAACCTATCCAAGCTGCCCTTTTCCAAATGAGACTGGTCCAAAGGCACTGCGTTGGCAATAGGAGACAGCTTAACAGGTGGCTCGGGAGGAGCCTGGGTTGGCGGAGGTTGCATGGGCGGAAGAATGCTGGTATTGCCTGGGTTCAGGCGGTCGAGCGCAGCTGCCAGGCCGGTGTAGCCGATGCTCATGGCAGAGTCGGCTTTTGCGTCACCGAGAGTCCAGCGGAACATAGCTGAGCTCATCCGCAGGGCATCGCGACTCTTAGTCAAGGTAGCGCGCACCTTGTCGACATCGGTATCAGCGAACATCATACGGAATGCTCTGCCAAAGCCGCCTTTCTTGTTCTCGTTCTCGAGGAATTTGTGCATCATCTGGTTGACCACGATGAACTCGTCGTTAATCTGCCTAAATCGCTTGTCGAGCTCGGAGGTAACATCAGCGGGAAATGTATTGTTCCTGTGTTGCGCTTCGGTGAGACCTGCTTCAATTGACCAAACGAGGCGACTGAGCTCCAGAAACTCAGTTGCGAGGTTTCGGAAGCCATGGACGGGATGCTTTGCCGTACTCAGGTATTCCAGCATGCGTATTGAGATGGTGTTGCCCTGGGCGGTTACCCGATGGCAGAGGTCAATAGACGTTTCCTTCTTCGGGGGAGCCATGGTGCTGATGGAGAGGAAAGTGCCTGCTGCAAGAGGGGGGACTTGGGGATCCTGCGTGCAGAGGACTCCTCCTTTTGTGATTGCCCGCCATAGCTAATGTTGCAGTAACACGGCCTAGCTCCCTTGCCACATGCTGACCACGCGAGAACGGGACCAGCGTCGTCGGGCCAGTCGCGATTCGGACATGACACCGGGAAGCTGAGCATGGTTGCGTAGTCGACGGCACGGGCGCCCCAAACTTTGTGCATCCAACCACCTGCTGCCCTGTTCACTAGTGGGCCAAGCGGGGTGGGTTTCCGAGGCAGACGCTGATGTGTACCGGAAGCCGGGTAGTGACTAAATCACGCGCTTGAGCCTAGTTCATAAAATTAACTTTGTCTCCAAACCGTATCTGCACAGGGCGCAAATCAGAGTGTACGGGTATCAGCCCGTGGGCTGCCAACGCCGACAGCCCTGATGGGCGTGCAGAGCGGGGGCCTTAGGTTCATTAATTGAATCTTCCATCCCCACAAGCCATGGCGTAGAGTTCCGGTCCAACGATAATTGTCCTGTTGCTGAGTCCTTCAACCATGTAGCTAGCAAACTTTCCACCCTTGTTATCACCTGCGCAACGTGGAGAACCCTGTAACTGCCGCGTCTCGCAGGAGCCCCCGAAAGGTAAGTGTAGCGATCGACATGTGAAAGCTTATTATTGACCTATGAGGAGAAGGCTGCGCAGGTCATGATCATATTAAATGAATCATGGCTACATATGACGTCCCTGCCGTAGACAAGGCATGGCACGCATCTCTCGCTTGTTTTTGTGCATTAGTGTGCCGTTTGTGTCCGCAAACGCCGAACAGGTTCGTGCGACCATAGCTCAGCGTAACTAAGCCTTCGGATTACTGTCCAATGACGGTGCGCTGCGAAATTGGCGTCGGACCGAACACAAAAACGCCCTGAAGAGCGAATTTGCGGAGGCTTGTACGTTGAGGAGAAAGGCCGTCGGGTGCTGGACCCAATGAATCTTTGCGTCCAATCCATGCCCCGACGACAGGTCAAATGAGCCCGCAACCACAACCATATCTGGTGGATAATACCTTTCAACCTATGGCGAAACGCTTGAGCACCAACCGGCAAGACTAGTCCCATATTTGGTAGCAAGATTCTGCATCCTCGCCCGCGATATCGACGGGCGAGTTCGTTGGTCAAGATGATGCTTCCATCGCAGTCACTATGGCACTGACCATCTGTGAGGAACAATGTAGCAAGCTCTATACCGACTTTGTTCCAAATAGCAGGGCATCCATAGGAGGAAGTCACCACGTAGGCTTGGAACGAGTGCCGGAAGCCGAGGGGCCAGGTAATTAGACTGAAAGTCTAAAGCTTGTCAAAACTCGTGTGATTGATTTATGTATGCACGTGTTACCGGGAGGCGCCGAGAACTCGATGAGGGATTTATGGCTGATGCGACGATGTGACGACTTGAAGAGACTTTAAGCAACTTGTGTAGATGGAATTGCACCAACGAGACGCCATTTGGAAGATGGTGTCCTGCATTCCGGTAGGAATCCCCCGGTATCCTTACGTACACTTTTCATGGTGCTGCACGGTGTCTGGGAAGAGAGGTGGCTCTCAACGTCCATAGCATGGAATAGATGCTTAATGCACGTGGATTGAGGCATGGCACACTAACTTGAGTGTTGGTCAGCGGGGATCCGGTATGGTCACCGGTCACCGTTGCCAGGCATCTCGCAGCCATGTCCGTGAACTACTTCGCAAACAGCACAAGCCTTTCGCGTAAGCCAAGTGTGGGGGTTACTTAGCTGCACTTGATTGCGGAGATTTGATTTCCCTTGGGTACAGCTTCGGCTCGCTCATTCCAGTAGCCGGATCTTTTGCTAGGGACACCGTATCCAGGCCATGGGCGAATCAAAGTCCTGAGTGGGTGGCACAGCGTAGATGCTTGGAACCACACTAGGCAGATCAGTGGAGGTCGAAATGTAATGGTGCCGGTCTCAGCATATTGGATAAACAACAGCAGCTTAATTACATGGCGATAGATTCTGCCGAGTAATGTCGCTATCGCCGCGGAGCCGAAATAGTTGCAATTCCGATGCATTAAGTCAGTGCTAGTTGTGTGGTGAACTCTATTCTGCGGGGGATGTGGGCGAAAAAAAATTAGAATGTGTGCTAGCGCCAAATATAGCTAGTGGATATCATCAACAAGCCCCGCGGACAACCACCGCAATTTCATTATAGCCGCCACCAATAAAAATAGACGATTTGACTTCTCCTCAACGCCTCACGGCAAGGAAATGATGGCACTGCATTTGATCTAACTTTGGAAGCCGAAGGCACATGTGCTTCCTTATGCTTGGTCGCAAGAGGTACCTCTGCAGCTCATCGGTCCGGCCTACAGCTGCAGGGCTCTCACAGCTCATCATCAATGGTGAGCCGGTACGTGAAATGCTTGTGCTAAGCGTCCCTCTGGATAGACATAGGACTCGGATTGGAGCACTATGGTCGAGGTCACCGCGCGAAGGATCTCGTCGAAGGTTTCGTGTGCCGTAAAATCTCGCTCCTCCGCCAAACGCTAGGAGGTATATTTACGCCTCGCTCTTATCGGATTCTGTCTATTGGATACAAGTCCAGCCTAATCATGCATAACCTCAAACCCGACGGTTGATAGGCCCACCCCCTGCTAGCGTTTGGCGAAAGGAACGAGATTTTACGGTAGTGTCATCTGTTCGAACGGAGCCAATACGAGTGAGTACAAGTCAGCTAGTCGCAATACGAGATAGCTGAGCTTGGCCATCGCGATCTCCGAACGAACTAATCAAGCCACCTCGTAATAGACCCATTCACATCGCATTTATGGCGCGCGGTGGGCGGGAGAGGTCTTGTGGAAGTTGCAGTTCTTCCGTCGATATTTCTAGCGTCGGATAGGAACCTGTGATTGACAAATATAAGCACGCTACATCAAATCTAGTTCCGCGTTCCCAGGCCTGGGCCTCTCATCAACATAATTGCTGCGGCACAACAATTAGAACTCCGAAGGCCTTTGGGTCCTCGCTTCAGTATTAGATAAAAGCATAGTCGTCGCATGGCGATAGGGGCGAGTACATGGCGATGTGCGCATCAAAGCACTTAGTCCAACCTCAGCATATTGCCAAGAGCTACTTCCATGATCAATCAGCGGAAGTTTTGCGGGGAAAGGAGGCATGCATCACAACCTCGTGGAACCATCAACGGATTAGCTTTGTCTCTATCAGGGTGCGTCCGCTTTGCACGTTTGCCATGCCAGTCTGGCACCTAGCTTACCCCGCTTGAGATTGCGGTTACGGATACACAGCGCTTCGTATTCACAAAACACGTCACTTCTGTATCGGTTTACGAAGCACTCGTTTTTGAACTCCGCGAATGCGAGCTCCAGACGAGCACACTGATAGGAATGGGTAGAAGAACAGTGTATAAATGGACGGGCGGTCTCTAGGTGATGGACGGTTGACGCCGCACCACCGCCATCCACACGCAGTACCTCAGAGTGGCAAATAGTCCTGCACGATGGCATCTCAAAGTCCTTCAGCAGGCCAGATGGCAAAAAGCAGAAGTATCGAAGAACCCATCTTCCTAGTAAGAATTCCATCTTTAGTCCAAACATACCATATTCACGTAGAACGTAGGGCGTCATATGGGCACTGCTCGGAGTATCCTTCCTGTCCCTGCTAGGCCGCGTCGTTATCAAATATCGCACTTTTGCCAAGCTCTCCTGGGATGACCTCCTCGTTGTCCTAGCCTTCACATTTACCCTTGCCACTGCAGTCACCATGTAGCTCACATCACCCTATATGTACCAACTCGAATATGTGCGCGTCGGCATGATATATCCCCCTCCGCCCACCTTCATGTCCGACACGGCAAAATATTTCAAGGGCACGGTTGCTATGGCTGTGTTCTTCCCTTGTGCGCTGTGGTCTGTCAAATTCGCCTTCCTCTTGTTCTTTTGGAGACTAGTGGACAAGATTAGAAGTCTGAAGCGGCACTGGTACGCTGTTGTTGCATTCACCGTACTCAGCTTTGCAGGCGCGTTTGCGGCGACGGACTGGAAGTGTATTGCTAGCCCTGTGGAGAAAATATTTTCAGAGTGTGCGACCAGGGATTCTGGGGTGAGGATGAAGTTCTTCATGTGGTTCATCTGTGCTATAGATGTGTTTAGCGATATGCTCAGTAAGTACAGGCATTTACTGCTGAAAGATAGGATTCCTGATCGGACTGTAGTCATGACGATTCCGTTCGTTCTGCTCTGGCAGGTCAAGCTTCCAGTGCGCAAGCGCCTCAGTCTCATGGCGCTGTTCTCGCTCGTCTGCGTAACCATGGCGATAGCATTCGTTCGCGCGTCGCAAATCACAACGTATAGAGGGCAACCCGATAACTCGCGTACAACACTATGGACGTTCGTCGAGCAATGCATATGTACGCTTCTTTCCCTCCCGCAGCTCTACTCGCTAACACATCACCAGCCGTCATAATTGTCTGTCTCGGCTCTATCCGCGTGCTATTCACGCACGAACAGCACAGACCAATCAAGCCATCGTACCCGTATCCACCACACGGCCCGCAGTATCGCCAAAGCTCGGGTGCTTCGAGTAAGAAGCAGCCAATGCATCCTTATGATGCTATTATCCGAACTGTGGATACTGAGATGGCGTTTGCGACCGAAAGGAGGAAGCTAGATGGTGAAGCGGGCTGGGTCAAGGGACCAACGAGCGCGAGTTCGGCGGCGGCATCAATGCATTGTGCTACTTGCACGTGTTCAGGATGTTAGAGGCCTTGAAGATTCAGCATCACAACTTTTTAGTGTCAAGATGACGGCGACATGGGGAGAACGTTAACTACATGCTATGGTTTTGCGATTGAACAAGACCTTGCGCAACGCAACTCTCCGTGCCCGAATTCGGTGGTGGTGCTTGTCGCGTGCCGCTTTGTCTCAATGGGAAACACTCAGTACTTGAGCTTTGCACATTTCTTCATTCGCCTTGCCATGCAATTTGGCGTCCAGGTCCCTAAGGATGCAAGAGAATATGCGGGATTCCGTCCCGAGGCAATCTCCCCATATATTGGACTCACTCTCAAGCAATCCTCCTCAATGCCATGTAGCTCTACAAGCAACATCACCTTCCACAATACCTGCCACGGGAGTCGTCGCACCCGAGCCTCCTCTCGCTAGAATTGAAACCATGCAAAACTCCGTCATTACCAAGCGAAAATAAACAATTCGTCCATATTTCCGTCGTGCATATTCTTGGTACAGCGAATGTCCTGACAAGCGAGGCCGCGGGGTCTTGCCCCTCTCGGTGGTGTGAGGCGGGCCGAGTTTCAAAGGAAAGACCGTGCGTGGAGGCGTGTAGGCTGCAATAGGTTTAAGGCAGCCTTTAAGGTGGATGTTGTTAGTCGTCCCTCCTGTGGCTCGCTTGGCACATGCTTGGCTGTGACGGCTAATGTTGCGCCAAGAGTGTCATTGGTCCGTAATATGCGGCAAACTCAGCCCCAAAAACGTGTTCTCCTCATCCTGCGTCTGCCATTCGCCTATTTCACCGATATTTCGAACATTTTTTTCAGACGAGCCAATCACGACGTAGATGTATATGCCAGGCACAGGAGTCGCAGCTTGTTAGTGTTCGAGACTTGTGGGGATCTGCACAAGATGGGAATGACGAGATACCTTACCGCCTTCAAGGCATCCTGCCTCATGCAGCAGTACGACGCCTATGTCAAGTTGTCAAACGGCCCCAAGAAATGGGAGACGGAGTGAACAACCGTGGCGGTGGATCGCCCTCCAGGGGCCCAAACCAGGCCCCTGTGGTCAAAGCTACTAAGGCAGCATATATCTTCATGCCCTCCTTTCGCCTGGCTGCCTTTCGTCTTCTTCGATATCAACAGTCTTGTTTAATCGTCTTCTCTTCTTTCGGTGCAGAGCACTAGTTGTTTAATTCTTAGAGCCGTGCTCTTCTACGTTCTTTCTACCGACGTTCCCTTTTGAAAAGTTCCATTACCACCCTTCGTTACGTTACTTTCATCGACCAGACGAATCGAAGATTTACAAGACATAATGAAGCCAACATACTCGCTCTTGACTCTCCTCTCCATTTCGCTCGTCGCCGCCGGTCCAGTACCTATCCGCAATGCAGGGTTGGCTCGACGGACAGAGCACCTTGGGGAGGCTCCGGCCCCTGCTCCAGCCCCAGCTCCAGCCCATCCTGCTCCAGCTCCTGCTCCAGTTCATCCTGCTCCTGCTCCAGCTCCAACCCATCCTGCTCCTGCGGTAGCGCCGCCTGCTGAGGATGCGGCTGGTAAGTTAATCTACCAGTGTAGTCTGGAATGAGAGTAGCCACTAACGAGGTGTAGCTGCGGAGCATAAGGCTAAGGCCGATGCTATGGAGGCTATGCATGTTGCGGAAGCTGAAGCGAAGGAGAAGGCCCACCAAGAGGGTATGTGCTTGGATTGCTGTCCATGTTGGATCGTGGCTGACCGATCTATCTAGCTGCTGCTAAGATGGAAGCAATGCATGTTGCTGAAGCGCAGGCGAAAGACAAGGCGCACCAAGAAGGTACGGATACTTTCTTCTCCTATCCGTGTTGAGCGTTCACTGACAAGTCCTGTAGCCGCAGCCGCAATGGAAGCAATGCATGTCGCTGAAGCGCAGGCTAAAGACAAGGCCGACCAAGAAGGTTTGTTCCTCCTAAATACACCTCAGCATACTCCAAATTCCAAGTGCGAATGCTGACCATGATTCCTCACAGCCGCCAAGAAAGCCGAAGCAGAACACAAAGCCAAAGCGGACGCCGAAGCCGCAGCCCACAAAGCCGCCGCTGATGCAATGGAGGCCATGCACGTGGCAAAAGAGCAGCAAAAGGCTGCGGAAGAGAAGGCGAAGGCGGAAGAGGCGGCCAAAGCCGCTGAGACCACGGAGCATGTCGTCAGCACCACCGCGCACGTTGCCGTCGCTGAGACAACGAGCACCACTGCGCACACCACTTCGACCACTGAGCACGTCGCTCCTCCAGCAACCACCCAACCACCCGTTGAGATCGTCGCCGAGCCTGCAACCACCCAGCATGTCACAAGCAGCACATCTACACACGTGGCAGAAACTAGCGTAGCCTCCGTCGAGTCCGTTGCCGAAGCTTCCACTTCCGAGCACGTCACCAGCACGACTTCTCATGAAGCCGCCGTCACAGAAGCCGCAACATCTTCCCCTGCTGTTTCTTCCACCAGTAGCGCGGAGCAAACCGCTGCGCCCACTTCTATGACTGAGGCCTCTACTTCTGAGACCGTCTCTTCTACTACCTCGGAGTCTGTAGCTGAGCCTAGTGCTACTGAACCAGCTGCGGAGGAACCCGAGAAGGAGGAGGAGGAGGAGGAGGAGGAGGAGGAGGAGGCCGAGCCACAGGTCGAGCCTCCGGCCGAGTCGAGTGCCCCCACAGAGACGAGCGCACCGGTGGAGTCGAGTGCGCCGACAGCGTCCAGTGCAACAGTAGAGTCTAGTGCTCCGACAGCGTCCAGTGCATCAGTAGAGTCTAGTGCTCCGACAGCGTCCAGTGCAGCGGCGGAGCCTACTATTGTTGATGGCGCTATCCATCTCACTGGTCTTCGACGACGGGCTGCTTTGGAGAAGCAGAGGCATGTTGTTGTTGATATCTGAGTCGCGCCACTTTCTGTGCATGAGCAAAGTGCGGTCGAGACGCACCATTAGTATTGCACTCAGGTTCATTGGATCTGGATTTTAGGGGTAACAGGGAGGTTTGCAGATTATTACGTAGAGAAGTACATTGCTTAGTTGCAATATGTTAATGGAAAGGATGCCTTTGGCCTCATTGACGGCGAAACAATGCTGAAGCAACCCTTCTTTCAACAGATACTCAAAAGCGTGACACACCCAATGGTGCTCTAAAAAGCCTAAGAATTGTTAAGTATGTCTCATCCAGTGTTCAGATTAGCTTACCGATACCGAGAATATCAACTTCAGCGGAGGGACAAAAGGCACCTTCACATGAAGGTTTAAAGCATGGGGTGCAGGGCGAGGGTCACTGAGACGGAAGAGGGTAGCAAACCTAGTCAAGGCGAACGGTCATTAGGAGATGAGGCTTGGAGCACAAAGCTGTTTTGGGTAGCCTATTGTTCAACCGCTTAAGGCTAAGTTTTACTAACGATAAAACAACTTATTAATGGGACGACCCTAAAAAAGGGCAATGTCGGTTCAAAGTCATCGCCTAATCGAGGAGTTCATACTAACTAAAACAAATGAGGTCCGCAACACAGATGTGATGGTGGGCTTTTCCGAGACCCTTGGCGAACAATGACGGCAGCTTTGAAATTGTACTTACCAAGACGCCGTGCCTAAACATGGACATGGATGCTGGCGGTGATACCGAATCGCGAAGCTCAATATTATGCCTGGCTCATATTGTGAGGTTAGCAGGAAAACATTATCATTAAGAATGTATTGGGGTCTGAAGAAATGCCGCGCATGCTTTTAGGGAATGGGAAGCGGCAAGTGTTCGGAAATGTCCATTACCAGATACGGGCTGCGAAGGATCAGCTGAATCCTTTGGCGTAGCAGGAAACTGCTGGAAGCTAGGACCTCATTCTTCGAAGCAACAGGCCACGTACTGACACAGCAGATATATCGTGCGAGATGGGATGCTTGGTGTTCACAGGAGTGATGCTTGGTGTATCAGACCTCGGGATCTCCCTGAGAGTGGGTTCGCGTGAGCTGTGCCTAACTCGATCTACCCCGCGTTCGTCATCTTCCGTGTGGATGTTTATGGGTTCGTATACGTACCCATGTATCATGTACAGAAATGGCTGGGAATGGCACCACCAAAAAACAGTTCGATCTGGACTTCGCGATAGGTATACAGCTCGGTTAATGAAGCAGTTCGGTGACAACTACGTCAGCCCTTCTTTGGCCTAGCTGAATGCAACTTGTAGTTTCGTTTATCTGGAAGTCGGCTTAAATTTCCACAGGGTCTCAAAGCATCCCGTGATTATGGAAGAACACAGTCAAGATCGGGCTTGTTTCCTCCCCATTTGAGACGTACGCTTGACGAACGGCGGGCTACGATAGGTTTTGGTAACTGGTCCTTCGTTAAAAACAGTTCGTAGCCCAATACCGCCAACAGAAAAGGCGTGGAGGTTTAAACTGCGCGGATATAAGCTCTAGATGTCAAAGGTGCTGAAACAAGTTCATATGAAAACAGGCAAGGGTCTGTGCATGGATGATATTGGACGCGTATAATCTCCGAGTATGTACGAGCTATCGCGCTAGCCATGACCTGATTAAGGCAGAAGGTCGCTAGAGAGTCGTCACCTCTAGGTTCCTCACCGAATATGTCGTGTCTACGTCAAGGTCAGCGCATTCCGCTCCATATTAGAAATAGCACCCACTCGTCTTAGGCCCCGGGCTTCCACTACTCCCTTCCATCTGAAGGTTGATGATACTAAAGACGCATTAACAACCATCTCATCCGCCGCTCCAGTTGAAGCTTACAGATACAGCGGCTTTCCCACGTAGTCTTTCCCATAGTGCGTCGTCACCTCCGTCCCATCCATGAAATACTTCACTTGCGCATCCTTTCCATTCCCACGATCCCTGACTATACACTTGATATCGTGGAATTGCCCGGGGTTATTATACGTAACGTCCTTCCACTGCAACACACTAGATGTATTGAACGTATTGAAGCTAATCTTCCCGCTTCCCTTCCACTCGGCCATATCCACCTCTGGCGGCCACCCGTTCACAGCTGTGAGCCAGAATGCCGGCCATGTTCCCTTTGTTGTCGTCGCCTGGAAACTACCGCTAAATTGCAGTCCGCCACCTTGTGGAACTGTAAACTTCTGCTTCGCACCGACGGCGCCGGAAAGATAGTTTATTGCTATTTGTTTGCCGCCGTGGGTGGCGGGCGGTTGGCCGGTCACGGGTTGCGCTGTTATGGTTAGTGTGCCGGGACTTGATATGGAAACGTGCGCCTTGTCCATTCGCGCGCCGCCGTTGTGCGTATTGCCGCCCCAGGGGTAATTGTAGGTGAAGTATTGTTCCAGGGTAGCGGTTGTGTCGAAGACAGTTTTAGGTATAAGCAATGTTCCGCGCTTTTCGAGTGCCGCTGCATTGGTAAGGAGCGGTAGCAGCAGGGCTGATCCTAGAGATAAGAGATGATGCATCGCGCGGTTTGATTATTTGGAAGAGTGAATGGCGATGTGTCGTGTTGCACAAGGGGATTTAGGTGCAGTCGACTTCATATTTGTGGCTTAGAAATAGGCAGAGTATATAAACTTCCAAACTCCCTTCTCACATAGATTACAGTCCCCGGAGAAACATGTTCCAAAGATGACTTTGCACAATTATCCCTAATCCAGATCATTGACCGCCTGGTTCCACTAATTGCCAGTCGTTATGTAAAACGAATTTCTAGGGAATCCCTGGTGTTGAGCTTGCATCCCAGAGTTTCATCAAGACGAACCAATGGGCGATGCGCGCTTCGCCTAACGGGTGGTTAGTTAATATACGGTAAAATGGGGAGAAGAGAGAGGCTATAGATTGATAAAATCGGACGAACCGTAAGTAGTTGTGCGTCCGCGCTCACGCGAGCGTACTCCTGCATGGGCTGTTGTTGGCACTAGCATCGGTGACGCACTAAAACGTGCAACTTCGTATACAGAAACCGTTGATTGGTACCAACCCCCCATCGACCCTAAATTTCCGAACGGAGCCTCCTCCAGTATGTATCACAACACACAATCGGTCCTAATGCCCTCTGAACCGCCTCATAAGTTGTCTGCCGGCAACAGATCCGGTAGCGCGAACACCAAAGCGCCTTTTCCCCGCTATATTAAGTAAGCAACAAAATCACTCACCGCTTTATCTTTCTTCAACAAAACAACGCCCAAGGTTTGCTTGAAACATGTCGACATAGAGTAAAGGGGTATATGAATATTGAGATATTTATCTTTTTATCAACACATGGCTAGTTTCTAGCGCGTTGGACTGTAACTTTTGGAGTGCAAGATTTTCGGCAACTGCGTCTCTAGCATGACCACTCAAGCCCTACCGCTCCATCTATAGCTTGGCGCCCTACTTTCCTCCGTCCCTTCCCGCCCCGCCTAACCAGCCGAAATCTCAAAGGACAGGCTAGGATTCCACCCGAACTGAGGCACACAGAGGTTTTGCTTCCAATGCGTTGCACTTCCTCTCGTATTTTTGTCCATAGCTGGCCTGATACAGCGCAACAATTGCTGCAAGCTGATTAGCGCTTACTGCATCTGCGGTGTAGAGAAGATTACCAACCATGCGGTCGGCTACCGTGCACCGCCCCGATACTCCACCCCACCTATAAAAGTCTGGTAGCGCTCAGTACTGGCGGCAGTCACTTCTGATTCCCCCAATACCCCAATCCTAAAAGTATATGCAGGATGGACTCTTCGGCGTGGGAAACTGCGTACGGGAAAATTGACCCAGAACTAGAAGCTGTACGATGTCCTAGATTGAGTTGAGTTACACTAGGTTGACGCATCAAGCTTCTCCCCTCCCTACCCCCCATGAAATCCCTTGCCGACTATGGCGATGCGAACGAACTGCGCCAAGCTCTCGGAGAGTTCTTTATGCAGATGCTTCAGTCCGGCATGTACAAACCGGCAGACCTCACCGGTGTCTCCAAGAAAGACATCCAAATCCCAACACGAGATGGCGCATCGATCCGCGCTATACACTATCGTGCTGAAGCCAGCCCCAACGGCCCTTTACTGGTGGACTTCCACGGTGGTGGGTTTGTAGTTGGTTTTGCGGGGGGGTATGAAGCCGGCTTTGCGATTCTGATAAAGGAGTTGGGCTTTACCGTTGTGAGTGTGGATTATAGGATGGCCCCGGAACACCCGTTCCCGACAGCGGCAAACGACTCGATCGATGCGGTTCATTGGGTAAGTTTTAGAAGATGACTTGTTCCAGAGTTGAGTTGATCGTCGAACTAGATCGCAAAGAATGGCGCAAGTTTGGGGGCGGATCTTTCCAAAGGCTTCATTGTTTCCGGGGACTCGGCTGGAGCCAACCTGGCCGCAGTTGTTGCTCATGAAGCCGTAGACTCAAACCTGTCGCCTCCAATCACGGGGGTGCATCTCAGGATCCCGCTCTTGGTACATCCGGATGCCGTTCCCGAGCAGTACAAACAGCACTACAACAGCTGGGAGACTCACAAAGATGGCTTGATCCTCGATCAAAGGGGCATGAGATGGTTCTACGGTAAGTCAGCAACCTTGCGGCAAGGATCCGAGCTCATTGCATGGTTCAGACCAGTACAAACCGGACCCGGAGTCTGGCCTCGTGAGCCCGCTTATTTGGCCGAGCGGTCACAAGAACCAGCCGCCCACTTATTTCCAGATCTGCGGGTAAGTGCAACGAGCCATTCCAGACAATGGTGGCTTACAAAAACCTAGTATGGATCCGCTACGCGACGAAGGCCTCATCTACGAGTATGTTCTACGCGAGGAGTGTGGCGTGCCTACAAAACTGGACGTGTATGCGGGGATGCCGCATGGAGGTTCCGACTTCTATCCGACGCTGTCCGTGTATAGCAAGGCGCTGAAGGATATGAAAGCTGGTGTTGAGTGGATCTTGAAGCAGCGTTCGTAAGTCATGTACGAAACGCGGAGGACATCGGTCATAGCGCAACACGTGACGGCGCGCGTTTTACGCGCGCGCTCAGACAACAAATAACAACATATGACGCCATTCATACGTCATGGTGCGTCTCCCATCTTAAATGCGAAGGCATCCGCGTCTCAAGGATTCCCCGATTCTTGCCCGCTCTCCCAACTCGAGCACCGAATCCTAGTTGCTTTTTCGTCTCATGCTTGCAAATCGTACTTCACCCCACAACCACGGTGCTCGCGCTGAGCCATGTCCATCGTATGGCACACCCATGTGGCCAACGCACGGAAATCCGGGCATTTCATTGCCGACGTCAGATGTAGACAAGGAGAACCAACCGCCTCCAACAAAGTCTAAGAGCCTGGCTGAGAAGAAGAAGGTCTCAAGCAAAGAGCCAGATCGTTCCCATCTGCCTAGCAGCTACCTGGACATCTCCCTCGAGGAGATCAAAGGCGAGGTCCCCGTATACGAAAACGTATGTGATGCCCTTCGCTATATATACTAAAGCTAACAAGATCTTGATGCCGCGACCATCCGCCGCAAACTGAACAATCTCATCGACAAAAAGGTCAAAATCCCCGGCTCCGACAAGACTTTTAACAAAACCACCCTCTCCAAAGAACTGCAAGAAGTCGCTCAACGGTCCCATCCCGTCAAGACTCATAATGGCATCACCAACCATGGCCCCTGTCCAAGAGCTGTCGCTACCTTTTTGAAGAAGAGTGGCAGTATGGCGGGCGGTGATAGCGCGACGTATTATTTTGGGAATATATTGTTAGAGAAGATGAGAATCTGGAATGGGGAGAAGAAGACGAAGGCGAGGCAGAAGGCCGAGGAAGAGTGAGTGTTCTCTCGTCAATGTGGGCAAGCAGTTGCTGATGAGGAGCGCAGTTTTCCGAACGGGAGGTATAGGGCTGATCCAGCGAACTTCTGGATCACATGCAGAGCGGATGAGCGGCCAACCTTCTCCGAGATCGCAGACCTGCAACGTTAACTTTGTCCATAGTCTTTTCTAGTGTTTGTTGTCCGATTATGATCGTCACCATCAAAGCTCATCTGAACGGCTGTATGGTAAAAGACGTAGTGCCTGACAAAGATACATACTTCTTAACCATCTCATACTCTGCAATCCGTCATTGCTCGAAAGCAGCATATTTTGGCCCCTCCCACTTCTTACTCGTGAACGCTTTTGGCAGAGCCCAAGAAACCGCCGATCCCACCTTCCTGACCAATGGGTATGACGCAATACCCATCATCGTGTCCATAATCTTGACTCCAAGCGCGGTCTGTGGATTTGCGATTTGCGGTGCGCCGGGGGGCAGGTTTTGACATTGGTCTATGAAGGGTCGGAGGACAGTTTGATACTGTAAAAGCGCGTGAGGGATGTTGCCGGGCGAATTGGAGATCTCGCCTGCGAGCACGTATGCGCCGACTATTGCGGAAGTTGTGCCCTAAGCGGTGTCAGTAGGTGATTCGTGTGTGGACAGCAGAAGGTCAACTTGCGATTCCAGAAACGGGCGAAGGACAGTAACCCGCATCGCCCAGCAAAGCCACTCTCCCCTTCACAAACTGCTCAATCTTCACTTGCGCAGTCTCCTGCATATAAAAGTCCTCGCTCCTCTTCATCTCCTCGACGAGTCTCTCAGTCTGCCACCCCGCACCCTCAAACTGTTCCGCCAACCACGCCATCTGCGCTTCTTTGCCCACCTTGGTCGCCCTCGCGATACTATCGAAGCGCGAGAGGTTACCATCAGTGACGCCGAGGTATGCTTGTGTGTCTCCGTATTGACTCGGTCGTGTCGCGGCCATTCGCCCCTTATGGGCGACATACCATTGTGCAAACTTGGTGTCAGAGGGTATTTTCGGGATGGTGAAAAAGGCCATGTATTGACCCAATCGGTGTAGGTAGTCCTCGTTGTCCGGGCCTTTGCCAAACACCAGTCGACGCGTCTTGGATATCATCCCGTCTGCTCCAACAACCATGTCATACTCCGCTTGCGGCCGTCCGTTCGCGAAGCCGACTTTCACCTTCCCGTTGCCGACCTCCTCCTGATGCACATCGGCGATGTACTCGCCAAACACATACTCGACCCCCTCTACATCCTTGGTCACCTCGTAGAAGATCCGGGCTAGATCGCCTCTTAGAATCTCGAACTCGGAGGTGAAACTCTGGGCCGTGGCATCGCCGCTCGCAGAAAACCGTACTTTTGTCACCCCGTCGGCGTAAACAAAGTCTATGCCTTCTTCTGTAGTTGTCTTGTTGCGGATCGTTTCTTCGAGCCCCATGCTGCGAATGATGTCGACTGCGAAGTCTCTTATGTCGACGGCTTGTCCACTTGTCCGCGGCACGGGGGAGCGCTCGACGATGGTGATGTGTGCTGGCACTTGGGCTTTACAAAGCCACCAGGCGAGACAGGGGCCTGCGACACCGCCGCCAGAGATGAGGATGTTGAGTTTGGACATGGCGATGAAACCTTTACACAGTTGCTGCAAAGGGGATTATCTATCAAAGGAAGAGTCTCAGCAGACACTTGTGGCCTCTTTACGGAGGTCAATCGTACCTATATACTAATGGTTCTAGGTCAATATTGTTCATGTTCCTACGGTTTATCCTCGTAGATTAAGTGACGTCATGCATCCTCGGAGCCGAATGTCTTCTTCGGAACCGAATGTTTTCTTCCATAAAAGTGGTTTCATATTATCCTAACACGTCGTCCTGCATGTACTCGTGCGGGGGATGGCCGGTAGTTTAGCGTTGTCGGTGCCGGCCAATTCCGGGTTCCGCCGACCCTCCGCGTTTGACGGAAATAGTCGCTAGGATCGATGCCATCAAGTTACGAGTTAATTTGTCGGGTTTGAAGGCTGATGACACAAATCTGGTAGGCCCTTCGCGAGTCGAGGCAATCGGTGTCAATGAACAGTATTTTTGGCTTCACCGGAATGGCTTACATATCTCTGCGGAGCCCCGTCGAGGAGCGTTCTTACGTATCTCGAAGCGGATGGGGCTGGTGACGCAGAATACAGAATCGTGGCGCCGAAAGATGGGTTTGGAAGGACGATACTCTGTTGTGCATGGCTAGCTCGCTGGAGAGGTTTTTGTACACTGTCCCGCGGATGTCGGTGCCCGGGTCGGTTCAGGCGCGGCGTTGGTTGAATACAAGAAGAGTGAAAACCATGCCTGCAATTGCTACAATCCACTGATTCATCACGTGCCAGAGTCATGAGACAAGCAGACGAAATGCTCATTCCGACTCAGCTCTAAACCCGGACTTGTCATCGCGGGCACTCAGTATGTCGCATGCTTGGTGAAAACCGCCGACGGCATTCGCGAGGGTAATGTGGAGAGAGCGACGAAAGGTTCGCCTCTTCTGGCTGATGTGGATCCCGTGGGGTATCACTGTAATGCACACAGCGTATTCTTCGTCTGATATCTGTGCAGCACTCTGTAGAATCGAGATTAACCCAAAGTATACTTGACTGAGACGTACTGGAATGTATGCTAGAGCGGCATCTATCAACCTGTTTATCCCTACGTGACGCTTGCTGGACAAATCCTTTGCATACTCATCTATACAGACTTTGGTCGACTAGATGTGGTTGCGAGTGGTAGAGGTGAAATAAAACAGTGAGTGTGATGGAGAAGATTGGGAAGGAGATGTCAATGACATGATTAGAAGACGAGGTGCTGTCGTAAGGGAAGCTCATGTCGTTCTCGACGCCCATCAGGTCTAAACAACCGCCAACAATGGCTGTTGTCATTGCATGACATGCATCATCTGAACAAACGTCTCTTGAACGGCGCCAACGCGTCTAGGAACGACACAGTACGGGTCCAGCACCTTCTCAACGTCGTAGAATACGCTCGTCAAGCCGTTGCGCTGTGAGGCCTGTAGGTAGGTTTTCTTTGCTGGCAGTTTGACTCGCGTGCATGGGGTAGCCTGGTGGCTTGGGCGGCCTGGTTTGATGTCGTAAAGTGTGGCAAAGCAACCCGGAAGACTTCCGAACGGCCGCATCAGCCTCATGGACCCTGATCTGCGTTCGTTTACGCGCACTTGTTGAGAGGGCTGCAGGAGCCGTGTATCGTTGTTGAACCGTGCGTAGCTGACATGCTCGAGATACAAGACGGGATGACGTAGCGTGCTGTTGGGAGGGTGGTAGATGTAGTCTGCAACGACGCTTGCTGGCCATGGCTCTTGAGCGGTGAATAAGTAGACTGAGCCTGCGTTGGGTCGGGGAGAAGGCAAAACGGTGAGAATGACGTACATGTGCCTTATTCCCGCACCGTGTTCGATTGAGGCTCAACTCGGATGCGACTCGGCTTCGCACCGGAGTTTGGGTCGGGCGCGCGGGCACCAGTATGCGACAACATGGAGGAAGTCGAGGCGCCAATACATGGCCGGTCCAGCTTATGAAAGAGGTGGCGACGCAGGAAATGCTGACTAGTAGGACGCGTCGAGAACCTGTTGCTGAATAGCCGCGTCCTCGCACCATCTCCAACACATGTTGGCCATAGGGGAGTACCGGCACTATTACCTACCTTTTCGAGATCGTGTCTCGAGATGTTTTCAAATGCTTTTAGACTTCCTAAAGCGACATTTGCTGCGTTATCGTGCGCGGGCGGTCAAAGAGTGCGTGATAGGGCGCTGGTAGTCATGGCCTGAGGCACGCTATCGCATTTCAGGCCTACGATAAAATGCCCATAGACAGGTATAGACACGTAGTAGAGATGGGACGATAAGCGAGGGTGGTTAGGCGGGGCATCTGCGGGAATGGCCTGACTGCGGCCTTGTGTGCAGTGTTTTCGACTTAGCATTCGACGGGTTGAGTTAGGCAGCACGGTTGAGATGGTGGGAGGTCGGACGAGCACCGGTTCGACGCCAGACTTGGGGTTCATGACTTATCCGGACGCACATCACCATGCGTCGATTGGACGGTGAGCACGTCCGGTGGTTTACGTTGCAGGAGGATCAGGTATGTCAGCAGCGGGGACTCGTGTTCGCACCTGTCTTTCTCTTGTGGTGGATCAGATAAGACGCTTGCTTCTGCACCTATGGGCCAGCCTACTGCCGGTTGATGCAGGCCGACGATTGCGTGCAAGGCGCAACGCAGAGGATTGGCGGAAGTTTCGTAGGGTGCTCTGATGCCGCCGAGGCCGTCCACTCTAGAAGCGTCTTGGAAGCTTAGGCTGGCAGTCTGCGTGCTGCAGCCGCTGAGTGTGAGAGAGAATATTACCGCGTTGGGAGAGCGGTGGATCATGTGACAACGACGTGGTGTTCTGCCGTCGCCGCAACTCCCGCGACGACGTTCATGGCGCTCCATCTGCGAACAGCTCCCGTCATCCAGGTGCATGCTGCTGGGAGCACTCTCGCGCAGCTGCTCCCTCGGCGCGTCTTCACTCTCGCGAACCATGGCGCAGTCGTATTTCCGTCGGCGTGCCACAACACCGAGCGACGAGGAAAAGTCGGTGACGGGCCTGGGGGTGTCTGGATGTGCGCTCCCCGTCCGGTTAGTGCGTCGCTCACGACCGAGTTTCGGCCACGGCCCTGCTCATCAGTCTGCGCAAGCTGAGCCACATGATCGGCTCGTGAACGTCCGTCGGCTGCGAGGGAGGATGGCGGCGGGTGGTGGGCAGTCCTCGCAGGCCCCGTGGAGCGACACAACACCAAGTCCGCTCGCCCCGCCGCGGGGGGGGGGGGGCGGG
>JASJFT010000315.1:0-40128 GCA_030770425.1 Darksidea phi | reverse complement strand
CCCCCCCCCCCCCCCCCCCCCCCCCCCCCCCCCCCCCCCCCCCCCCCCCCCCCCCCCCCCCCCCCCCCCCCCCCCTCTTTACATGGCCCTGATACAGATACAATAGGCCGTCGAGGACTTCATGAAAGTTGGCCGTAATTATACTCGGCAGGTGCCCACACCTGTACTTCGTATTTCTCCAGGACGCGCCCTGGCCATAGACGTATGAAAACGTAAGTAGTTTCTCCTCAACAGTAATCCTTTTGCCGTCCTCAACTAGCTCATTACTCTTCAGGTAATCAACGAGGTCGTAAAAGGCCTCCGGCCGAAGTCGCGACTCTACAAACAGCTGTTTAGGGTCCCCCATACAGTCTCTTAGCTAGGTCTCCCCCGGCGCTCGGTCCGTCGGCCTCAGGTTAACGCCTATAGGCTCCTTATACGTCTCGTTGAAATGGGCAAGTACTACTGTAACGCTGGCTATTAGCCCGGTAAGGACAGCCGCTGTAGAGGCGTCGATTCGGGGCACGCTGGGGACTTAACACCATACCAAGACTGGTAATAATTAACGATAGTAATGACGACGGCTAGCTCCACGGCCAGGGCTAGAGCCAAACTAAAGCTGACGGCCTTACGGCACCTCTCGACCACCAGAAAACTTCTGGAGGCTCCAGTTCGCTTAACGAGGTTAAATGTAGGTCATGTAAGCGGTAGCAGGGGTTTTAAATTGCCTCATTTCATATTCAAATTGACACCTCCAGTTGCGCCGTCAGAACCTCGTTTTTACCGAACACGGCGCCAGTTTCAGCTTCAGTTCGATTATTAAACAAACTGACGGTAAACTGGTGCCTCCAGTAGCCCGGGCCCTTAGGCATCCAAGCATTTAATAGACGCGTCACCTCCGCCGCATACAACCAGCTCTCAACGCCGCCATTGTCGCCTATATTGACGCGTCTTTTAGTACTTAGAGTCGCCTATCATGGCCAAACGCTCGCAAGCTCCCACTTCCAGCGCTGCTGCCGCCGCCAAACGCACGCGCCCGTTTAGTGTATCATCTCATCCATCATCTCAGCGTCCACCGTCGTTCCGTGAAGCCCTGGCTGCCGCAAGCCAGGCCTCCGAGTCTATACAAACATTCGAGTCGCAATTCTTGGAATCGCAACCAGAGGAGGCAATCGTCGCGCCCACCGAGGGCAGCGTTGCCGGGACAGTGGCTACAAGCGCTGCCAATGCAGCTGGAGATGGAGATGGCGATGGCGATGGCGATGGCGATGAGCAACTTGAGAGCTTCGCTGACGACTTTGAGGGCATCGATTGGACGCGTTTACGAACGTTCATGAAGCCTCTATCGACGCCTAAACGCAGCAAGAGCTGGATATTTCAACACGGCTATCATGTTGCTGAGCGCAGGAGCCCACCTCGCATCTGATTTGTGTGCAAGTACTGCCATACACACAAGCTTATTGACTCTAGCGGCGCTGGTTTGTTTCCGGTATTCTCTTTGCCTTTTCCTTTGAAAGAAGAAAGTTCTTTTGCTTATTTGGGAGGTATCCTATCCGATACTTCGTATCTTTCAGCACCGAACAAGGTTCCCATGGCTATTAGCTGTTGTGCGACCGGCTTCAATCTCCTCCCGACGTGAAAGCTCTGGAACTTATTGATGGAACACATCGCAGCAATCTGGCAAGACTATCCCGGCATGCGGTTGGTCAGGCCGACATGCCATATGCCAAGATGGCCCATTAAACAGATGCAAAACTTCCAGTATGGATGCAGTGACCCCGCATCATATTTTCACTCTATGGAGTATGTGTAGATGGTCAACTCTATGATGCTTACTGCTTTATCGGCGCCTGTGGAATAAGCTCCTTAGGCGAAACGTCTAGGAGACGTTGCTTTGGGACTGATGCTCATGGCGAGTGGGGCGCAGAACTTAGTCTCATCGAGGCTGGCTACTGTCTCGAGGCGTATGTCGAGAAACATCTGCCTAGTGGTAGGAGGACTTAGGAGACTGGGATCAAGCGTCAGCCCAATCGAGCTTGCTTTGAATTGGAAGCCCTCCACGATATCGCGATCGACTAAAATAGAGTAAGTGGTTCCCAAGTGCCGTCACGTTGTAGAGAATATTTACTCGAGGCCACACGGATCATGATCAACTTTCAAGCACCGATGTACTCAATGGGAAAAGAAGTAGCGAGTGACTATTTGCATAGGCTTCTTATATGTGTAGAGCCGGCCAGCCGACATAACTGCTCCCTCATCCGTCACGCCTTCTCCATCCAAAACGAGTGTCCATTCTTGATTCCCAATTCCCCGCGGATCCATCAATGCCTGCGTTCGACCGTCGCGCAACATTCAACTATTCAACTTCGCCAGATCCACGCGACACACGCTGCCCCCGAATCAATACCTCAGGCATCTGAGAGATAGTGAGCGGTGTTCGTGTGCATAGATGTAGAAGCACTTACGCTCAACACAGTACGGCTTAAGATTAATGTCGTAGCGATCCTTCGTTCTCTGCTTATGGCAGCCTTCCTTGGTGCATTCATCTGATGGACGGGTTGTTAGTAAAGTCCATAGCCTGTGAATTCATTCCCTTACGGCTGTTGCAGTAGTTGCTGTCTTGCACGCAAGTTTTGCCGCATTCCCCTGCAACCGGATCGTAGTACTTGCAACCGGAACCGGGCATGGTGCTGGCAGGTGTTCAAAGGATTTGTAGTAGTCTCTTGGGGTACAATGTTAATAGGCGACTGGACTGGATAGATAGATTGTGTTGAAGATGGAACGAAAGAGCTGTACTGCTACACACCTCGTATATATACCTTGTACGCTGGATTGGAAAAGTGATGGTCCAGGCGCCAGTCTGCCTTTGGCGCCTCCCAACTACGCCGCTTGGATACATAACCGTAGCCCGAAAATTCGGATGCGTTAACACCAATGATTGCTCCGGTGTCGAATACACAGCCGCACTCAGAGCCTGTCGGGTCATCAGGGATTCACATGAGAAACTTCGCCTACTCAGTTTTAGACGATGCGGTACGTAAAGAGGAACTACAACGACGTTAAGAGCAAGTCCAGCATCGTGAAACGGGTGGAACAGAGTTCTGTACTATACAGTACCTGTCGCGGAGCTGACGGCTCAGGGACTAAGCTCGATCAGGGAGTTCGCTAAACACAAGGATTAGCCTAGTACTGACGGCTATTTGCTGAATCTCGTGATCCAACAGAGTCCAACAGAGTCCAGCAGTGTTGGTGTTGAGGCACAGTTAGGGGTCTTTTCTGTACATAAAATGCCGTCTTTTTCAACTCATAGAAAACAGAGCTTTCACTTTCAGAGACTGCGCACTACAGTGATTCACACTGAAATCACTGTGACAGTACCAAATTTTGTCGGCAGCGACGCGCTCACAGGTGCAACGAGCGCCGCGGATATGTATCTTTCCACATACAAAATTCGTGAGGCCCTATCCATAACGCAAGGGTAAGGGGCGGTCTGCGAAGGGGCTTGGAGCGAGCTCAGCCCGCTACGCCGCGATCACTCGTGACCTGGTGTCTTCTAGCTTACCGGCGGCCGAAAGGTGATATCCAATGAAGACCGGGTTTACCGTGAATCCACAACACATCCACTATCACTAACTTAGATAGGCTACAGACTACCCCTACATATGCATCCTTGTATTAAAGCGGCTAACGCTTGCGAGCACATTCCCAGCGCGGGGTCCAGGCACCCATGAATTAGAAAGGGAGCACGAGAGGATCAACTCCGCAAATTTTCGCCAGAAGCGAGCGGTGTCCACCCGATGGCGACAGGTGGGCGAGACTTTTGATGAGATGAAGAGGGCGAGGCTTTTGATGCGATGAAGAGGGCGAGGCTTTTGATGCGATGAAGAGGGCAAGAACACCCTGGTGCCTCTATCGTTCCCCCAGAGGAAACGCCACTGGCAAATGACATATAGCTGAGTTGGCTTTGGCTTGAAAGGCGTTCATGCTCTTCCACCAACGATTTATGCCTTGCTCAGGCTGCCAGAAATGCCGCCTTATCTGCCTGCTACAAAAACTCACCCACTATGTCCCGCACGCGAATGCACAAGGCGTTCCTGGGCAGTGTTCTGATTGGTTCCAAGACCCTCGCCCACACGAGATCGCCTTCATCCGCTTCAGCGTCAGGCCCAGGCCGGACACCGGGCTCCCGCCTTCTATGCTAGACTCGGAGCCCCAGATACTACAGCCCGTTCATTCTCGCGAGCGGGAACTTTGCTAACGCGCAGTCTACACGGCGCACCTGCACTCTGCTGCTCGCCGACATGTTGCTCACCGACCACGACCAACCCGCCAATTCCACGGGCCTTGGGCGGGGGTACTAGTGGCGTCACCACTGGCGTGTCTGGGTTATTATGCACCGCGCCGATGCCCTCGCAGTTCTAGACCTCCCACTTCATCTTGCCGCTGTTATGGAGCCCTTGGTCACCGCCATATCGGGGCCTCCGCAGTCTGGCCGGAGTCTCCAGGATACGACCTTTGTCCCGCCGAGCACAGCCTTCCCTCCCTCTGGGCGAACGTGGTCCAGGAGCGCATGACGACGGTCTGGCCCAATACCGTCTTTTCCCAACAAGTGCCTGCCAACGACCTTACTAACGACAGCAAGCTCAAACACCGGTTCTTCCAGTGTACGTCTGGCCCCTCCGCTTCCAAACTACATGCTAACAGGATGTAGCTCAGCTGGAGACGTTCGACAAGATCACCGCCTGCTGCGGTGATCGAATGGCTGAGGAGATGATCCAGTGTATAACGTGGATGCCCGGCGTTGACGCTCTCGTGCGCTACTTCATACATGGTTACTCTTTTGAGCATGGAACTGTTCGTTGGCCATGCGCCAGGGCGCTTGCACAGTAGATTAGCCACTAGGTCTAGGTAGTTGGGGGTGTGGTAGTGCAGTAAATGGCAATTTCCTCCTCTCCTTCGATGTCCACGTCGGTGCTAGACGGTCCTTGTGCCACTAGTTCGCCCGAAACGCCGTCTAATGCTCCGGCCGCAGCACTGCTTCTTTGTCAGCCCGCTGCGAGATGGTGCACGCTTGGTGTACCTACCGTTAACCATGTCTCTCGTCACATGACTTCGCTAGATTGGAGTGGAAAGTGAGGCCATTCTGAGTTCTCGGCTTTTGTGGTCGACTTTAGATCGTCTACGTCCATCAACAAGCCCACCAGCGTCGCCGTGCCTTTAAACAACCGAAGCGCACCTGGGTCTGCTCGACCTCTCGCTTCCGCTTCTTGGTCGCCGGGTCCTTGGATTGCTGGACGACATGTGATGGTTCATGGCGGGAGGACTGCGGCGTGTGCAACTGAGTGGAGAGTTGGCCCGCGGTAGACGCAGCATTCGCAGTATGATGCGAGCTGAACGACGGCAGCAGGCTCGAGCCGGATACAGAAATAGCGTCTGTTTTCACCGGCTGCAACTCGTCGGTAAATGTGCCTGTATTACTGTACGGCGTCGGCGGCATATCCCAATCTTCATGGGGCGATATTACTGCCGGTACCTTGACCGCCTTCAGTCCCGATGCACAAAATCTGCGGGCGCCGCCTGGCGTTAATCTAGAAACTTCCTTGTTGCCTTGAGCTACCTTTCACGACCATCACCATCACCACTAGAAAATCCTTCTTGAATCACTAATTATATTGGGGCGGCCTCCACCGAAGCACGTCGTCGTCAACCCCGCATCCGGCCTCGGCGCCGTCATCAAGCTCCACGACTCCCACTTCTGCACCATCCCATCCACGCTCCGCGACGGCATCAAGCCGACGCCTGCACCATCAAGAACAGCCCAGGGACGATCCCCTCAGCTTGCGAGCCGCTCGTCTCCAGGACTCGCAGGACAGGACTCCGACTCCTCACAGGACAATCACTTGGCAGGAGCGCACCACGACTTGTTGATCAACACTCCCAGTCAGCTCCTGCACCACTACCTCACGTACGTCCGCCTGTGTCGAAGTCGCTGCTCTGTCCGCTCGAGCGTCCGCCCTGATCCTCTCACAGCCCGTCACTGCGCGCCAAGCCCAAGCCACTCGCTGTTCGAGCCGCTCGTTGCTCTCAGATCAGTCTGAACCCCCAATCCATGCTGTCAACAACTGTCCCGCAGTACATGTACCCCAATCTACAAGACAACCCTATCAAGCTCAGTCACCAGCCCGCAGCCTTCAGAATACAGCACACGTGAACCCTTGGCGCGCTTGGTCTTCTACTGCTAGCGAAGTGCGTGCACTGCAACCTCACCACGCCAACCTCGATTCTCACTGGCTAAAGTCTAGCATTATCTCTTCTACCCACATGTCTGATTCCGAAGAATACTCCCGGGAAGCTGCCATTGCAGAGTTCTTCAATCAGACGTGTGCAACCCGCGCTTCCTGTGACAGCAAAGCACTAGATCTCGTAGGCGGAAAAGTCGTCCCCGTTGAAATGCAGGGAGTATGCAGCTACACCGTCTACGCTGGGCCTCAACTTAAGTATGTTGTCCAATTCCGGCTTAAGTCTCTGAAGCTGGATATCAAGACGGCGACTTTGGCCACAGAGGTATACGGCTCTCTGGCGCCAACAGTCAAATCCTATGGCGAACTTGGATCAGAAGGAGATGAAGCAGGAAAGGAACCACTGCTGGTCTATGTCATGGATCGGATGCGAGGTCTTAGTCATCTAGGCTTTGTTCTCAAATATGGATATCCGCAAAATTCAGAGTCAAACTTCGCTGCACGGAAGAACCTCATAACGGACATCGCTCGGTATGTACTTATTAGAAGCCAGAGAACCTGCTAATTATTTGCTGATAGATTTATGGCCCTCTCATGGAAAGCCCCGCAGGAAGTCTCATTGGAGTACCGGGAGATGCTGGCCCAAAGGTACACTAGCGACTTACAGCTCTTGCTCACAGCGCTACCAGAACGATTCCATACTATCGTCCAGGGTGTGCTTGATCACTTAGACTTAGTGTTCTCTCTCCCTATGGTCCTACTTCATCGTGACTTTGGCACGTCGAACATTCTCGTTGAGGATAAGACTTGCCATCTTACTGGTGTCATTGACTGGGCCGAAGCAGACATTTCCCCCTTTGGTCAAAATCTTCATTCCCTTGAGGCATTTACTGGCTCACTCCACCTTCAACAAGGATGGAAACGATACAACGATTACAAGGACTTGCAAGTCAGCTTCTGGGACACCTTTAGTAATGAGGTTGGCAAAAGTTTTACTCAAGAGACCAAAAAGGCCATTGAAAGATCTAGAGTTATTGGTTTGCTATTCTCCCGGGGGTTCACAAAGCGGCTTGCTAATGCAGCCCCACCTACCCCAATTTCCGATGACAGTACAGGAAGCTACAACATGTTGTTCCTTGACGGACTCCTTCCCAAGCCAGAGACCAAGTTTATTAGCCTGTGAGCGGAAACATCTGGGCTCATGGAGGAGAGAGCGATTATGGGATGTGGGACACGCACACGCTCTCGGTTCTCCATCTCTGACCTCGAACTTCCACCCTGTGATTCGGCTCGGTGTGCAGCCCAATACCTTCTGACCATCCAACATGACTGTTCCCTGATCAAGAATGAGCTCCCACATGTCGCATTTCACACCGTCCATGAGTACCTGAAGGCCAATAAGGTCGGTAAGATTGTTGCTTGTGATGTAGTGAACGAATTCAGTGACGAAACCATGTCCAACACCCGAAAGGTCAGGCATCGGTCCATCCTGATACTCGTACGCAAGGAACTCGTTGTCTTTGAGAACAAAGATATGTCCATGAACAGCACTAAGATTGACGGTGCTGACGTCGGTCGAGTTGGTCCAGCGGCCGCACGGGTTATCGAAGTTCTTCCCGAGCATGATAGTGTTCTCCGGGATCTGGAAATGGCCATGGATCAGGTGAACTCCAAGGGTGTTATGGGCATTGTGGCGGACGAACAGCGCCGCAAGGTTCTTGATGTGGTCATTAGCAACTGGTGGCTGTGCGGCGTCGTCCAGAAGAGCATTGTATCTAAGTAAAGTGAGTTAGATCGGTACGTTCAGGCGAGCACGTCTAGGCTTACACAGTACGACTTCTCTCCAAGTCTCTCAGAACCAGAGGCCTTGCAAAGGACCCTTCGCCCAGATAGCTTGCCACAACAGTTGCCATTGTTTCAAAAATTTCTCGAAACGTATTTGCTTAGCAAAGTAGATAAAGCAACGAAGTGAAAGTACAGGAAGGTATCAATAGCAGGTGGATGCTATGGAATGAAATATAACGACGAAGCCATCTTATACTTCATGATCCGGAATAGCTACACCCATTCGCAAACAGTCATCCGCATTCCTATCGCCAGTCGCGCGTCTGACTACTACAGAACTGGGAACCTAGGAAATCGATATCCTACATCATGTATGTCAATCCATTTATGGAATCAGGCAGAATAGCGCAGTGGCGAAGTGAATCTTGGCTATCACCCCAAGCTCTCCTACCATCCAGTCAGAAAGCCCGCGGAAAGCAGTCCTTACCAGCCTCCCGGAAATCATGCCTGTGCAATGCTTTGTACCCCGCTCTCTAGCTTCTAAGCAATATTGCGGTATAGCATTTATAGAAAATCTTTGCATCTAGTAACGCAGCATAATTCTTCACGCTACAGGCGCAATAGGCGAAGGTAGGCAGCTTTCAGGTAGATCCTTACCGGCTACTTGACCGCGGCCGGTGAAAGCACCGTGTTTGGAAGTGTTATATTGTTAGATATTCAAATATTGCTCCTTCCCCACGGCCGTAACTGTGTCTTAAGTCCAGCGCTAAATTACCAGATGCAAAGAGATGCTACCCATACATGCAGGACAAAGTATCGAACACCCCTTCCCATCCTATCTTTAGCAACCGCTACGGCACAGGAGTTAGATTATCCCACTCCTTACCTAGGCAAGGTTGCGGCACAGCATCGAATCGACGTATCAGCCTTCGCGCAGCCTCCACATGCGAGTCCAGAACAATGCTGTTGTATTTCCAGGCGGCTACTGCGGCACAACAGTATCAAGTGATGGTCCTTGACACAACCTTCTCAAAAGAGATATGCCGCAATGCCCTACTCAGACAATCCGAGTTGACACTAACTACCCTAGCCAAACTGGAAGCTGTAGAGCTCCATACAATAACGTGTTCTATCAGTCATCCGGCCATATCAGTCCATCCGGCAACCCCACCAAAATCGCGACAGCTTTTCAGCGGATAGTTCCACAACGCTACAATAAAATATATAGTAGATAGATATATAAAATACGCGCGCTATCTAATACACTTCTGCAGGCGAAGTACTCGATGATATTAGAGCGGTCGAGAAAGAATTGATGGCGGCAGACATGCAAGGACAACGTTGTTGCTACGATGCGGCCAGCGTGTAACTACTGGCTTAAGTCGATTCCGTGTCTTGGGTCGTGTGCTATTTCTCGCGAGCATGTCATTTTCACGTGCAAACATCACCGGCACCCCGGCCTGTTCCGCTGGTCCGTGCAATTGAACGTTACAAGTATGACGCTAATGGCGGGGTGGACAGGGCTCGATAATTAGTCCACTATATCTGCTTCCTATACCGATTTCTTAATCACCATTAAGATGCGCGTTAGTTAGTTAGTTGTCGCGCGGTGGTTGATGATTCAGCGGCGCCGCGTGATCGATGACGGGTTGAGAGTGACGCACAGCGTTCCTGGCTGTACCTGTTCTGGTTCCCTCCACCCCCAAGCATGTCCAGGGCCTTGTTTCTAAGATGTCACCACTATCATCCGCAGATGCCTTCGAAAACGTCATAAGAGCGTGTTTATCTTTACCTTGCCTGGCAGGTCACCTTCACGCCGACTTGATACCAGCCCTCCGAACGGGCTTCAGCCCATACAGACACCGCTGTCATCTGCAGATGGCTCATCAACCAGCCAGCCTCCCCCACCCTCGTTTGTTCCGACGCGCTCATAGTCTATGCCCATGGGCACCACAACGCAGGCGGAGTCAACCGCTTCGGTCTCGGCGGAAGGAGAGCAGGTAATAAACGATCGAGCTATGGGGCAGAAGCAAGCTCTGAGTACGTCTCCAAGCTCAGCCACACTCTCGAGCTTGGGGCGATGAATTCGACGGGACACGGGAGACTCCATGGAGAGATCGCTGATCAGGAAACAATCAGCTAGGCTCGCACCGCTACCGTCCGGGGATGTGGGGACGTCGACCAAGCTGCCCCTTCTGTGTGAGTTCTTACAGCAGCTCTTTCCCTCAGCGGTAACCGCTAAAAGCTTCATCAGGCGACAGCTCCAACGCGGTGCACGCCGCTGTTTTTCACTCTTACTACGTCCCCCGCTTCACCGCTCGCGTCATCACCTCGCCTCTCAACAGTTGAGATCTTGATTCATTCATCGCAGCCTGGCCACTTTCTTTCGAGAGGACGAGCTTCATCGAGAAATTAACGGCTTTTCAATCTCTCATAGCGATGAGTATGTAAGAGTCTGGGGACATTATGCTGTTGTTAATGGGAGAGACTTCACGTTCTACCGACATCCAATTGCCAAGTTTGACATTTCAAAGACAGAACAGGGTGATAATCGGTGGACGGCATACACTTTTGTCCGGAATATCTACGATTTGTGGCTTCCTGAGCGCTTCTCAAGGATCTGTTCCGTTATCGACATGCTCCCCGCCGACTTGAATTACAGTCTCCGAACAACCCGAACTTCAAACTCAGGATCCAGAACTGGCCTCTTCACGCTCAGAATTGTCCCAACAACTCGAAGATTATAGCTTAGCCGATGAAGAAATAACACCAGACAGCCAGCCAAGCGTCCAGCCAATCACCCCGGCCACAACGATCCAGACTGAGTCCAGCAGCTCCAAGAAGAAGAAAAAGACGAAGTAACGACTTACATCTCACCATTTACATCGGGCTCGGCTGTATCCCTTGCGACAGCCATCAAGTCACAAGCCACTTCGCAGTAACTGCGAACCCAGTGTATCCGCACGAGCAGTGACGGGCATCCGGTGTTTGGGACTAGTTACCGTTGTCGGACGCAAGCGGCGGTACTGCTGAATCTGCGATTTTCTTCTTTCCAGTTTGAATTCAATGTGTTGTGTTAATACCTCACTGTCCACAATCCATGAGGAGAAAGAAGGAGTAGGTGTAGGACTTTAGCTTGAGCGCCACGCAGTTGGGCAAGTGCCGTTAACTACTGAGGAGGTCGATGTAGATGGGGCCCTTGAGGCTGATAAGCGCTTCTCTGGTCTGGTGCAATCTGCAGGTGTGTGGTCAGGTGGCGATGATCTTGATACAAACGGCCGCATGCAGCAATATATGTACCCTGCAATACACTTACAAGGTGCGGTCGTTCTAAGTCGCCTTTCCGGGTGATAGCTTGCAGCGTGGTGACTTCGCTGGGTGGGCGGGCAGCCTGCTGGTGAGTTTGCGTGGTTGCCCTTGCGCTTCAACGGCGCCTTCGGATTGTACGCGGCACGACGGAACTCCTTTTTGTATTGCCTTCAAACTGCCACGCCTCCGTTCTCGCAAATTACCGCACGAATCCGCCTAGCGGTTTCTTCTCTACCGCTAAACCCGAACGACCCTCTCGAATTGTATATTCGCTCTCCTTCGATCGTCCGACACGTCTTACCTTGCATTGAAACGATGAGGATCTACAGTTGCTAGCTAGAACCCTCTCATATAGACGACTCAAGGGACCTTTCCATCAGCCATGTCCGAATCCTATCCAAAGCAACCTCATCATTCCGTAGCGCAGAAGTAGTACAGTCCATATCCACCCATCCAGGCGTGCCTGCTGAGACCAGAGCTTTCCCGAAAGGCTGGCAGGAACCAAAGTCAATGATGATAGGTTCTCCATGCTTGAGCATGATGTTCGATGGATTTAGGTCATTGTGCGCCAGCCCGAGAGAATGAATAGACAAGAACTAATACTATTAATAAACTAGCTAGGGAAGAAAGGAGAAGAACGAGCGAAAGGTTAGAGAAGTACACGAGGTGGGCCCGTGGCCGCCACTAATCTATATCGGCATAGGCCGATAATGCCACTTAGGCCCCAGCCTGTGACATAGCCAAGGCTACCCAGCTAATCATCCCGCAGCAAAATTCACATTAGGCAGAGTAAACTAACTCGCCAGCGACATACGTCTTCAGTACCTTGGTACTCCCAAGCTCTTCCGTCGGAACCGTGAAGGGATCGCGGTCAGGGAAAACGAAGTTGGCAGCCTTGCCAACCTCAATGGAGCCCACAACGTCGTCGAGGTGTGCCGCCTTGGCGCCGTTGATGGTGAAGATACGTAGACCTTCCTCGACGGAGACGGCTTGCTCGGCCCACAGCGTGCCCGGGAACTGGCCCGTCGGGTCCTGGCGAGTTACGAGGCCCCCGATGCCTTCCCACGGGTTTGGGACCGCGCTCACAGCCCAGTCAGAGCCGCCGGCCACGAGCACGCCGAGATCTAGCAAGTCGCGGTTGGGCTGCATGTGTGAGGCAACTGCCTCCGGCAGGACGGCGGCTATGGATTGAGGAATGATGCCGGGATACCAGATGAAGGGTGAAACTTCGGCCACGACGTCAAGTGCTTTCATCCGCATGCGATCCTCGGGCGTAACGAATTGGCCGTGCGCAATCTGGTACGTCTGCGTGGAGCCCTCCTTGCGCAGCGCCTCGAAGGCGTCCATGGCTACTTGCACGGACCAGTCTCCAGTGCAGTGGATCTTGGTGTGACGACCGGACTGACGATATCTTCGGAGTGTCTCGACGAGTTCTGCGGTTGTGTTGTACACTAAGCCGTAGGATTCGGTTCCGTTCTCTGATGAGAGATAAGCAGTAAGAAACGCTCCCGTCTTAGTTGGGGGTACACCATCAAGAACCAGCTTGGTAAAGTCGGTGCGCACGCGGTCGCGGTTGACCTCACGGGCATGCGCGTCGAATGCAGCTTCGTCGATGCTGCCCGCCATGCTGCCGCTCATGGCGAGGCAAGTGGAAATCCACCCCTTGAGCTTACCCTCCTTGTCAAGCGAGACCATGGCGTCGAGACTGGACTCAGCCACCGCGGCGTCCTGGATGGCTGTGACGCCATACGAGTGGAGCAGTTCCCATGCTCTCAAGCCGTACTCCTTGAGGTCTTCCAGAGTGTCCGGCTCGGCCGCAGCTTGGGCCGCGCCAACAGGTCCGGTGGCAGCCTCGACCAGCAACCCCGTGACCTCTCCCGTGTTTGGGTCAAGAATAGTGCCAGAGGTTAGGTTGCTGCCGCCGTTGAGGGGAATGTTGGCGGCTTTGAGCGCAGCAGTGTTCGCCCAGGCGTTATGATGGCTATCGTCGGCGAGGAAGACGGGATGGCCATGGGAGACATTGTCCAGACGGTAGCGGGCATTGACATTAGAGAGCTGGGGGATAAGGGTGCTTCCCCAACTGCCACCGGTCACCCAAGCGCCTTGGGTGAGGTTGCTGGCATAGGAATCGATCGTCTTCAGCACATCATCGAGCGAGAGCGCCGACGAAAATTCCAGCTGTCTCAAGAGCATCTTGCCACCCCCTATATGGTGGATGTGCGTATCGAAAAGGCCAGGGACCGCCGAGCCTCCGTCCATGTCGATTACAGTTGTTTTATTCGACGTAAAGATATCGAGCTCGGTGTCGTTGCGTGTGACCGCGATGAATACTCCGTCCTTAATAGCGAAGCCCGTGGCATTAGACGGCGCACACTCGGCAGCGGTAAATACCTTAGCATTGCGGACGATGAGGTCTGCGCCCCCCGTTAATCTTGTTGCGATGCGGTCCCTGAAGGGCTTGGTCACGATGGTTCCAGAAGATGCACCGAACAACAATGCTGCCGCGATTAAAAGATCGAAAAGCATTTTCTGCGTTATTGGTCTCTGACCGCAATAGTTGAAGATAGGGGAAGAAATTCGAGGAGGGCCGGGCGGGTCTGTCGATAAACGCGATCTTAGGAGGCTGTATACAAGATATTAGAGTAGCTAGCTTATATAGAATTTACCATCAGGCCTGTAACAGGCTTAAAGCCCGTCTTCCTTTCAAGGGTGGCCCTGATACGATACTAGAGGTCATCGACTAATAGCCTTCTTTATTTTCCGGTTGTGCGGCCCATAGGGTATGCCCTTAACCTTGAGGTCAAACTCTTGAAGCATTCGGAACTCTTCCGCGCCTAGGTGTTTGTCACCTTCCCTATTTATCAAGTTAACAGATTTGCCGGAACCGTTCCGCCCCGTTACAGGTTTCCGTAGTTATGCTTAATTATTTATGCGACGCCCCCATGTCCTGAATAGAGTTCATATATAAATGGCTCAACCGTATTGGCCAATTGAACTGCGTGTGCATTTAACCCTGCCATATTTCGGAGTCATGAGATGATGAACTTGAAGACCCCCGGCTACTTGCACACTTACTAAAAATCAAGTGCCTGATTTTAAAATGGTCTTACTCCAGAACCATTTAGATTTCGGGGTGCCGCAGGGAAGAACGCTCGGCTAACGTTGGTTTGGCGTCAGCGCAAACGCACGCAGGGGTGACTCTTCCCCCAGTTCCTGTCGTCAGACACTCGTATTAGGAGAGTTCCCGTATAACCCCCAATTTCTGGAATGCGTTGCCGTTCCTCTGCTGCTGCTAGCGTTCGCGCCTATCCCGTATAATACCCTAGTTCCTGTCTTCAGACGATCGCCGTGCCCCATAAAATGTATCCCAGAACTGTTTCCTGAGGCTGACATGGTCATGATGGAGGTGCCAGGTGCTCCCGGTCTGAACGCCTAGTACGGTCTCGAGGCCGCCAAGGGAGACGCCAAACGGGGCAATCATAGCATCTTGCCAATCAATGATACCCATGATCCGGTCAGTGTCCTCATCTACGTGGATATTGTTCTCTAAGAGGTCATCGTGCTGGACAACCATAGGATACTCGCGGCGGAATAGGAGCGGAAGTAACTGACGGATCTCTTCCAGCTTTGGAAGGAATCATTCGGGTAGGCTCTGAGAAAGTGTGTCGAGCGTCTGAGAATATTTGTCGTATAAGCCAAGGGGTGGCTCGATTGCTTGTCGGTTAATCCACGCCGAAGCGAAGAAGGTATTTTTGTTTTACGTTTCCAGTTAACGAGAAGCACTTGGTAGAAGGCGTAGCTCACGGTTTAACACACTTTGCGAAGTCCTGTACAGTCTGCTGCAGATACTGTTCCATCCCGGGTGCGAGAAACCGGCGTCGGACTCGACAGAAAGCCGGTTCGCGGACAAGATCCCACACGTACAGGTGTGCGGTGCCCAGCGTGTTGTGGGCTGTGCAGCTGGGAACAAAGCCTCTGTAAGATTGTCTTGCTAGCTCAATGAGTTCCATATATCCAGCTTTTGAGTCCGAAACTGGACCACCTTAGACACATGATCGGCTGCGATAGTGTAGCTCGTCGCACCCTACACTGGTGTGGGAGAGACGGTGCTATTTAAAATGTCGGCGGAAAGGCTGTCGCAATCATCCTATGTGATAGCTTCGTGCTTTTTGAAAAAATCCCCTACCTGGGCTGCGGAGAGTCTGTCATAAGCCTCCGGCTTTGCTGCATATTGGGTAATATCTGCGATCGGGGCGGATTGATTATCGTGTGCAGAAACGCACTTTGCCGGGGTTGTACATGCAACCTCCCGCACCGTTGTTAAGCTGGGTTAGGTGGTGGGTTGAGAAGAGGCTGGGAGGCTGACAGGAATGATGCACGCCATCACCTCCTGCACACCTCTCCCATAACAATAACCACATCGCATACATGGCTCAACATGCAACGCATCCGCCTCCTGTTCACCCCCCGTCCTCGCCGCTACAGAGCGCATCAACGCATGGTTGCGCGACTCCGCAAATTTCGAAAGCGACGCTGAAGCCGCCTTTTCGCACCCGCGCCCGTCCAAGCGCCGCCGACACAGCGACTCATATCCATGCCCCATGGAGCGATCACGCCTACACAGCCCTCCAAACGGCCACGCGTTGACTGCGATGAGCCCATTACGCCCACCCAAAGCGCGTCAGTGGGGAGCATGATGAGCCTTACAACCGCACACCCGCCCATATCCCTCCACCCGCTGGCCGCAGCGGGCGGATACGTCCCTACGGCCGTTGTGCCGCGTATTCGGGCACTGCAGACCTGATAGGTGCCGACCTCTTTATGACACGATTATTTGTGTCCATTTGAGCATCCAAGAAAGTTGCCGGATATGTAGGATGGATTGCAAGATCACATCAACAACCTGGTACTTGATTTTGCCACCGCTAGCAGGGAGGACGGCCGAGCCGCACCAGTACAGACCTTGTGTTGGCTTGCCACTATAGCGGGTTCCTGGGCATGTGTTGTTAGCAAAGCTATTCTTCTAAAGTTGAATGTAGGTTTGTACCGAGCTAAGCTTTGTAAGGCGTTCCCAACCGCTAGTGTCACGGCAGGCTATTTTGCCGATATGCCGAGCTGCCAATCCCCTTTAGGTAAGGTCATGCACGGACAGGAACATCAAAACTTCGCTGGAAGCACTTCCACTGAAAGCACTGATGTACACCTATTTCGCCGTGGAGGCTTCAGCACATAATCTGAAGTTTAATTGGCTTTGAATACATCGCGCCGCCCCAGATACATTGCTCAGTTGCTGCACTTTCGTGGTTGCGAAAACGTTCTCTCTAACGACCCCTGTCCCTTCGTTTCCAAGACAACACAACTAAGCGTGCTCTAGCCGCGTTAAGTGTCTTGCATCAAACCCCGCAGGCAGGCAACCGCCATACAGCCCGACCATTATGGCTACGACGCCGCCATTGTCACCCTCAATTGCTGCTGCGAAGACATCACGCGTGGAAGACTGGATCCAGCAGCTCTCCGAACCGGCTTCAGCCTGGACGAACGCTCTCTCCCCGCCGTCGACGCCTGAGAACGGCCTATCGCTGAAGCGGAAGTGTGTGACGTCCGTACCCGTAACCTATACAATGTCGACACGCACCAACAGTCCCAAGCGTGCGAGACGCGATACCGACACCGAAGTCCTGCCTACCCACAGCGTATCGGCAGCCGGAGCGGCCTCAAATGCGAGCGCGCTCATGCTCAATGAGAGGAATACCTTCAGTCCACCTAGCAGCCAAGCCGGCACCAGAAGCCCTCGCCGAGCAAACAGCCCGTCCCGCGATAACATCGCTGTACTGGCTTCCGCATCTCCTCCGACGATAACGGCACCGAGTTCAGGGCTGAAGACACCGCCGCCGCGGAGAGTGAGGGATGTCATGGAGCGACTGGAAGACGGGCTGGACAGCGGTTGGATACCGGGGTGGTTGCGGGAGCCAATCGAGGAAGACCAGGACTTTGGATACCAAAGGATTGAGCGTCATGCCTGGGACCAGAGCACGGCGCGTAGCGTCTCGGATCCGGACGTTGGCGGCGAGGAGCGTGAAAGACTAGCGTATGTGCTGCGGAAGGTGAAGAAGATCTGGCTGAACGCGCGAGCGTGCCAGTCGAGGGGCCGCGATGAGAACGCATGGTGCATGGACGTGTTCCAGCCACTGGTGAAGCTTGCGATGAGGCTTGAAGGGAAGGAGAAACTCTGGCTTCAGAGCATGTACGTAACCCTTTGCTTCGTTGGTACAATGCTGATCTCCGAGCAGACAATCCCAGGCCATCGCTACTGAATTCCTTTCATCCGCCCCCGACGTCTCTGGAAAACCCCGCCTCCTAGATCGCAAAGCTGACTTCACACTCTCCTTCTCCCACATGCCATCCCCAGGCTTCGAAGACGTATACGGTCGCCTGAGAACTGCAGGTAACCCCGTCGTAAGCCATATGGTCGACGCATTCACGAAGACGACCGCCCTCTTCTCCTGCGTAGAGGTCAAGCCTGCCAGCGGCGATCACACAGAAGCCGAATACCAACTCAGCGTATGGATGGCAGCCAGTCTACGGAAGAAGATGCAGCTTGCGCGGCGCGTAGGACTAGTAGATAAGAGCAGCCTCGTGGAACCCTGCTTCGCTATCGTCGGACATGAGACGTACGTTTATTTTGCGTATATAGCATCAGAAGAGAAGGACACGGTATATATTCTGGGACCGGAGGTTGGCTCGTTAGGTCTCTGCGAGACGAGGAGTGTTAGCGGCATCTTTCGGGCGCTGAGGCTTTGGCGGAATGTGATTAGGTATGGGAGGGATGAAGGGAATGAGGGGTTCTGGGGTGGCTTCATGGGGATGGTGCTGCAGAGACTCGCTGGAGACATTGATGAAGGGCATGGTGCTGCTCTTGCTTCTGTGGCGCAGCCTTCAGACGAGGGCATATGCATCCGGGCTTCGTAGTAAAGCCGCCTTCACGGCACTCGAGCGCCCTGAACGTGAAATAACTTGGCTTACTATAATGAAGTTGAATGCACCAAACTTTGCGATAATCAATGCTTTGACCTTTGCGTAAGCAACCTTCAAAAGCTAGGCAGCCCTGGCTTATTCGGCAACGGCGCCACACGACCGCTATGGCCGATGACGTACCTGTAGCGAGTGGTGCGCCGAAAACGAACCCCAAAAGCAAGTCGCCCCCGTCCCCTCCGCCGTGGCTGTGCCTGACCTAGCTCTTGTGGGTCCGGTTCTCGCTCCTGCGATCCATAAATAACCTATTACGGCATAGCATGACTGTGCTCGAGCGTGTCGCACCGGACCCCGTTTCACCTACACGGAAGCGCGCCATGTCGCATCGCAGCACAGCCCAAGCGGCAAAGAACCAAACCTGAACTTGATGACGAACTCTTACCCGAACAGAGCGCGTCGCAACTCAGCAGCAGCACTCTGTTCCCGCTGCACGAAAAGACCAATGTGCTGCGCGAGAAGCTGGCACGACCGCTGCCAATACCTTTGGGGCGAGTCCGCGCGCGAAGCGGGACAAACGCATTCAGCCAACCTACAAGTCGACTGTCCTCGAAACGATCCTCAAGCCCGACCCATGAGACGCCCGTCATACCAAGAAGTGCATGGCCTCCGGTGGTAGTAGAGAGTCTGAACGGTCTAAAGGTCGCCCCGCCAACGCACGTCGAGCGACTCGGTGAGCGATTAGCCGACGGCGTCGACTCTTGGTTTATACCCAAAGGGTTGGAGGTACGTCGTTCTGTATAGTTTTAGCTTGTCGTATACTTATACTATTCTAGCAAGTCATCAAGAGCGATCCCGACGTAGGCTACCAAGTCATTAAACCGGCTGACTACGACTCTAGCGATACCCGCTCCGCCGACGAGCTGACGGCTTTATGGGGGATGGTGAAAAATATGTTCCTTGATGCGCGCGATTGCAAGGATGGCACCTGCGATGAGAACGCGTGGTGTCATGATGTGTTACAGCCTCTCATCCATCTCGCGATGCGTATATACGGCAACATGCAATGGTGGTTCCAAAGCGTGTGCGTACAGTTCTCTTAACTCGAGCACTCCTCGACTAATTCATCTAGTCAATCCCAGTCTATCAATCCCGCCTATCTCTCCGCACTATCCGGCCCAACGGCGCCAACCGCCTGAAGCTCATCGACCGTAAAACCGATTAGTTACGCCCTCTCCTACTCTCATCGCCACCCTACTTACTCCGCACTATAAAATCGCCATACTGCCGCAAACAAAGAAGAAATCTCGCACTCGCTCGATACTTTCACAAAGCGGACGGCTCTCTTTTCGGGGTTTGAGATGAAGCCCGCTTACGGAGTCCATACCGAAGCCGAGCTGCAGATGAGCATATGGATCGCTGCAGCTTTGCGCAAGAAACAGCAACTTTCATACACCGCGCAGGTTCCATTCGAGCCCGCGGCGATGGCTGAGCCTGCGTTTACTGTTGTTGGCCATGAGCACTACGTATACTACGCCTATCCGCAAAATGAGCTCGTGGCGGGGAGAAGTGTCGCAAGTACTGAGTTGACTACCCTTCCAGCGTCCGCCGGTGGAGCGTCTCTGCTTCGTCGTACTTCCTCCGGGCGTGCAGTACTGACGCTAGGTTGTTCACGCTGCGCAGCGTATCTGGGTGCTGCTTCCCCAGCTCCTTCTTGTACCCTTCCAGCGCCCGCCGGTGGAGCGTCTCTGCTTCGTCGTACTTCCTCTGGGCGTGCAGTACTGGCGCTAGGTTGTTCACGCAGCTCAGCGTAACTGGGTGCCGCTTCCCCAGCTTCTTCTCGTACCCTTCCAGCGCCCGCCGGTGGAGCGTCTCTGCTTCGTCGTACTTCCTCCGGGCGTGCAGTGCTAACGCCAGGTTGTTCACGCTGCGCAGCGTATCTAGGTGCTGCTTCCCCAGCTCCTTCTCGTACCCTTCCAGCGCCCGCCGGTGGAGCGTCTCTGCTTCGTCGTACTTCCTCTGGGCGTGCAGTACTGACGCTAGGTTGCTCACGCTGCGCAGCGTATCTGGGTGCTGCTTCCTCAGCTCCTTCTCGTACCCTTCCAGCGCCCGCCGGTGGAGCGTCTCTGCTTCGTCGTACTTCCTCCGGGCGTGCAGTACTGACGCTAGGTTGTTCACGCAGCTCAGCGTATCTAGGTGCTGCTTCCTCAGCTCCTTCTCGCACCCTTCCAGCGCCCGCCGGTGGAGCGTCTCTAATTCCTCGTACTTCCCTAGGCGCTGCAGTACTGATGCTAAGACGGAAATACTTGTCAATGTGAGCTTGTGGCCTGATCCAAGCATACGCTCCCGGGCCGTAACTACTTTCATCGCTGCTGCTTGCGCTGTCTCGTAGTCTCCTCTCATCAGGAGGTACCATGTAGCATTAGTAAGCACCTGCGCCTGCGCCTTTATCATCTCTTCTGTGCTTAGCTCAGCATCAAGCAACGCTCCAATGTGTGGAAGCAGCTCCTCGCGCTTTGCCCAGTTCTCAAACCCTCCGCTTGGAAACTCCTCTGCCATAAGTTCCACAAACTGATCCCTAAACTTCTCTTTGCCACCAAAGGATGACAGCCATACTTGTGTGCAGAACTGCACTAACGCGTGCATTCCACACGTCTCGTCTTCTACTGCAATAGTAACTAAAGAGTAGGTGTGCAGCATATTCAGGTCTTCGTCGAACGAGTCCTTCACATTGCCATACCGTCGCAGCACCCTCTCGGGGATCTCTTGCGGGTTGAAGAAGCTCATCAGCGACAGCAAGCGTGCTGCCGACGGTCGCTTTTGGCGGATCTGCTCAAACGACATCTGCCACGTCATCACCACCGAGTTTGACGCACTCTCGTCTCGCTGGAGGTCATCTGAGTCGTGGTGGAGCAGGCGCTCGCGCTTCTGGTCGCTCGCGCGAAACTCCTTTAGGTAGTCTGCTATCGACATGCGCGCTTGCCGGTTGATGTAGGCTGCCGCCTGAGTGATGGCGAGAGGCACACGGTTAAGCGCGTACACCAGCTCTGCGATGTCATCTTTGCCAGCTCTGTCCAGCTTATTGTCCAGCAGCTTGTTGCGCAGGAGCTGCAGGCCTTGACCCTTCTCCATCACCGGCACATCCTTGGTTCTTTTGTGGCCACCCACAAGCTTGGCTGCTGCCTCTTTGCTGCGCGACGTGACCAGCATCGACCCGTTGCCGCTCTGCGGGAGGTAGGCCGCTAGCGATACAGAAAGAATATCTTGCTGCTGCTGCCCTTGCTGCCCCTGCGGCCGTGATGGGAAGAAGGGCTCCATGTCGTCGACATTGTCCAGCACCATCATCCACCGTCCGTGTCTTTCGTCCCTCAGCCAGCTGTTCACCAGCTTCAGCACGTCCGTCTTCGGGTCGTCGTGCCCCGGCAGGTTGAGCCTGTCTGCGATGTGCCTGTACGCCTCCTCGAACCGGGCGCGGGTGCTGGCGTGCACCCAGAACACGAACGGGCGTGGCTCTGTGTTAAAAGCATTGTGCGCATACTGGATAGCGAGCTGCGATTTGCTGCGTGTTTTTAGTCTTGTTGTCATCGAAGGATGGACGTCGACTTACCCTACCCCGCCGAGGCCCACCAGCGCTGCGCGCGCGCCTGGTCCCGCGCACTTGTCGCGCACCCAGTCGAGGATCTCCGGCCGGTCGACAAAGTCAGGGTTCGGGGCGAACGGTAGGGTGGAGAAAGGCGCGTGCCCGTCTGTGCTTCTGTCTTGGGCGTGTTGGTTAAATGTCTTTGGCTCCTGATTAGACCTGCCTTCCACGTAGGGGCCGAGGTAATTGATCATAGTAGCGCCAGACGCAACACTCGACCCAGCAATGATGTTGCGCCCGGAGATTTCCCCATCAAAGCTAGTAATTTGCGGCATATTTGCTGTTAGGCGGTGTAGGCTGTGAAAATAAGTAGCTTCCGCAGTCGTTTGGAAAACAAAGTGTGTGTGGAGAATGGAAGCTGTAGGGCACTGTGACGGGCTAGCTCTACACCACTAGACCGCACAGCCAAAAGATATAGCGCTTAGTATCGGTATCGACACTAAGGGTAGTGTAGAATAATAGATGTACCAATACGAAGGGTATTGTGGGGTAGGCTCGCTTAGCCCACCAGGCTAAGCGAGGCGCACAACCAATAACGGCGTGACAGGCACGCGGTTAGAAGAAAAACGGCCCACTCACAAAATGCCTCGGCAAACCCCTCGCCCATACAAAATCGTATAGTGTGGTGTAGTAGTTGCAAGGGGGGCCCGATCGAATATCGAAGGCTTATGTAAGCGGAGAAACGTTAGGCCGGAGCCCGAGAGGAGGTCGTCCGGGAGCGTTTTCAGCTGGAACTCGTCATCCATCCCATCACCTAGCAGACAGAAGAAATAGTTCAATTTGATTGATTGTTCGGCCGCCTATACTATCAACTCTCTCTCCTATCCCTCCGACTGCGGGTCGTGAGCTCCGCCATCCTATCTCTGATATACCCATACACCACAATAGGAACGCGGTTTTTGGACCCATTCTCCTGGAATATTGATTCAGAATAGTTTGAAGCCTTACGTTTATATAGGGATAGTTGTATATAGATTTTTTAATTTTTTTTTTAATTTTTTTTTTTTTTTTTTGGTGTTGTGAGCTCAATACCCAGTCATTTCGCCCCCCATATCAATACAGTCCTGATACGCGCCCTTTTTGGTGTATTAAAATTTTGTATGCCTCTTTTAGACATAGAAGAAGACTTGCGCAATCAAATATATATACATTTATCAGTACTGTTGTGGAGTTGTGTTGAGTTGAAAAGTTGGTGGCATTATTTTGGGTAGGACAGTGATTACGATGTGCTCAGTCGCACCAGCGAGGGGCTCATCCCAGCCTCGTATTGCAGTTCACACATAGAACCAGTCTGCTCATACAATCGAGAGCTCAAGCAGCAACCTGTTTGCATCGGCCATGTCTTTCATCCAAAGGCTAGTCGGTCGACCAAGGCCTCAGACTGATGCAAGCGCCAACATGGCAGAGGGCAGCGCCCCACCAGAGGAACTCTTTTCCACGGCTGACGACTACGGCCTTCGAACGCTGTCCGAAAGCGCCGAGGACATCGTCGAGTATGTACGCTGCCTACCTCATTAGCCTCTCTGACCAGCGTTACCAGCATCGTCTTTGTCCACGGTTTGACCGGCAACCGCGAGTCCACCTGGACCGACAGGTCCGCCCAGGTATTCTGGCCGCAGGCTCTTCTTGCAAAAGATCTACCAAAGGCGCGGATATCCACGTTTGGCTACGATGCGGATATCGTACGAGGATTGAGCATCGCAGGGAACGGCACTTTGAGAGATCATGGCAAGGCTTTAGCTGAAGATGTGGCCATGTGGCGGAGGATGTCAGATACGGTAGGCTTCTACAAAGAAATATCCCTAGAGGTTTACCGCTGGACTTGCAGACTGATCTACGGGATAGAACATTCGTCCTCTCATCTTCGTTGCACATAGTCTTGGTGGGCTTGTAGTGGAACAGGTGAGTAGACGAGCAGAATGCTACGGTAACTCGCTGCGGCTCTATTAACGAATGCACAGGCCCTTCTTGTCTCCCGCGGCTCGGCTCAGCGGCACGTCAAAGAGGTGCTTGATAACACCGTGGCGATTGCGTTCATGGGCACGCCACATCTTGGGGCACATCTCGCAAACTGGGGACATGCCATCTCGAAGCTTTCCGATCTACTGCGTAGAACCAACTCGGAGATTGTGGGCGTCCTGAAGCCAGGTTCGGAGATGCTCGCTGCGGTTCAACAGGAATTTCACACGATGCTAGACGGTCGAAGTAGAAACGATAACAGATATATCGACATATTCTGTTTCTATGAGGAAGTTGGACATGCCGGGATTGGTGAGGTATGCAATTACTTCACACTTCTTCGGTAGGCAGTGCTAAACGCTTGCAGATCGTGCCGAAACAATCTGCCATTCTCCCCGCGTACCCAAACAATGCCATTCCTGCAACGCATACTGGAATGACGAGATTCAAGACCGCCAGGGACACTGGATACGTTCGAGTCCAAGGCCAGCTTTGGCTCTGGTACAATAAGGTTGAAGAAAATCAAGAAGCGTGGAGCGAAAAGAAGAGTGCGGCGAAAAGGCAGCAGCAGGGCTTCCTTCCGCCCAGCAGTGACGCTAGGAGCGGTAGCGGGGGAAGACCTCACAGCGGAGCTGTGTTCAACGCTCCCATCACTGGACGCAATGTGGTGGCTGGGACGAATGTTACGGGAGACACGGCTACGTTTCACTTCTTTTAACGAGGGGAATGCTGAAGAGCAGATGCCCCAAGTAGCCACTAAGCAGTGAGGAGGAGATGGCATGTTACGCGATAGAATTTACATGTATGGGCAGTAGTTGCTATAGTATTTGGCCTCGTTCAATAATTATTTGGTACAACTTTGTGTATTGCCCTTGTGCAGGCGAAAAATATACAGATGCTGGGAATCAACAAGGAACTGTAGGGACTAGGCAATGCACTCCGGCGAGGCCTGATTAGAGTTGTGGAGCTACAGTAGCGCATCCCCATGTGCTCTGCCGCTGGGATTGATTTCATGTATAAGCATAAGCAGTGTCAGCACAGCGCGCAGCAATTTGACTTAGATGAGGGAGGCAGCCCTGTTAGCGGTCTATTTTTGGGCACGCGCCCTTTACACACACTTCTCCGTGCCAGCTTCTTCCGTAGAAATACGTTAGGCTTCGACGACATGCTATGGTAGATAATTTGCATACGCCTCCCGATATCGAACACAAACCGTAAGGCTATACCTCTCACGCGCTGACCTGCACTCTTGGGTTACTGCGAGAGCAGAACTTTAGTTGCAGACAAAAGATGCTTCGGCTCGCCACCACTAGCAGGGAGGACGGCCGAACCGCACAGGCCAGGACCTTGCGCCGGAGGCGTTGGGTTTTGGACATGTATGAGGAGGGAGGTGGGAGTGAGTTGCTGCTTCCCGAGAGCACATGGCTTGCTGGGATGGTCTAGCGAGCTCTAAAACCGTACCCATGGCAAAGCGGAACCGCGCTAGAATCTCCAAACGGAAGCGAGAGACCGGGATCAGAAAGAGTTACAGCGGGAACCAGAAAAGGGTCCGTGGAAGCTAGAGCATTGTAATACAAATAAAATAGGTCATCTTCAGCCCTATAGCGGCGGCGAACGATGTGCACCGTCGCCACGCCGATCGGTAGTTTGGCGTGTTTGTAACCCGGCTGCACGACTACACGACTACCCCATCGGGCTTGCTCAATATATCCCCTCGTCGTAGAAACCTGGTGGTCTCGTTCGGACTAGTTATGTTCATGTTCATGTATACATAGCTGATCGATGTCGACGAGCGAAGGCAACACGCCTCTTACATTGGCATGTCGCTCGAGGCGTGCGCGAAGATTTCCCCCCTCAATCGGAAGGATTTGATACCCTTTGTCTTACGTAAGCGATGAATTCCTACGCACACTTTTTCCGACAAGAAATAAGTGGGATGAAATTGATTAGTAAGCGACCCACTTATTTTGCATCGCTTGTTTGGGGCGGACGCATCCACTTATCCGGTCCTTCTAAGATATTTCCCTTGTATATATTTATTCTAATAGCCAAATATCTCTAATAAAATAAATAAGCTTTCTTAGTATAGTCGATTATTACGCTAGTCTTATATTATTATATATAACTTAGCTTAGCTAAAGAAATCTAGAGGTCGTTAGTTATCCTCCTAATAGGGAGTATAACTTTTTTTATTTTAATATCTCCTTTACTAGAACGTAGTTAATACGCTTAGTAGAATTATATTAGTAATATCCCTCGTTTAATACGTAAATAACCTACTAATACCCCGATTTTTTTTATTAGAGGGATAATTATCTATATTATTAATTAATATTATATCTACTTCTACTAAAGGACTTCTAGATTATTATTAGATCGACTATAATTATATACTATATCCTATATAGTTCTATATCCTACTATTATATCTTCTTAAGAATTTGTCTTATCTCTATCTAAATATAATTCTTTTATTACCTTAGTATTTCTATATCTATCTATCTATATATATTTTATAATTTAAATCCTTTATTAATAAAAGATTTACTACGAGTTAATACGGCTAGTAGATAGTTTATACCTATAATATACGTACTTTATACTCTTTATACTTCTAATACTACTTAATATTACTTAATATTATATAATATTTTCTATAATTAGTTATTAAATTATATATCTATATAATATCTATATAATATAATCTATTTATATAACTTTATTATAAATATATAATTCTAGTAATTACGTATAGTAATATTTATACTATAGCTTATAATATAAATATAATTTTAGTAATTATATATAGTAATTTAATTATTTTTAGATATATAGATAATAGTAGCTATTATATATATATTAGACTTAATATAATATTTAAATATTATATTTATTTCTCTTATACTTTATATTTTCTATATTATTAGTAGTTTATTTATAGTACTAGTATATTAGATATATTAGTCTCTCGTACTATTATAAATTTTAATAATTAGATTATTTTATTTATATAGATCTATACTATATCCTATAATATTATTATCTTAGCTTTCTATTCTTTATATATTTACTACTTCTCTTTATTCTTATTCTTATCTACCTAGACTTTCTTTCTTTCTAAAGTATTATTATATTCTCTATTATAGAATCTTTTAATACTATTATTCTCTTCTAAATTAGTTTATATAAATAGACTAACCTTTATTATTTCTTTATTCTTTTTTAATCGACTTTATAGTCTATTCTTTAAATTACTAAGTATACTCTTATTAGCTAGTATATAATTACCCTTCTATAGTACTACTATTATCCTATTTATTATATATATATTAAAAAAATCCTTTAGTACTATATTTTTTATAATTTATTTTAGGTATTAGGAATTATCGTTGTAGTATAGAGTAATTATTCGATAGATATTTTTTAGTCGAATTAAGATCTTAGGTAGCTCTAATAGTTAGTACTTTATTCTATATCTAGCCTTCTATATATAGAGGATTTTAAACTTATTATATTATCTTATATTATATTCTTCTTCTCTAGATTTATCTCTTTAATATCTATTATTTAATAGATACTTCTATTATTATTTAGACTAACTAAATCTAATATATTATTTATATAGTCGTTTACTATAATTAATATCTATACTAACTTAAGATCTACTTTACTTATATATCTCCTTATTCTTTTCTTAATTATTTTAATAATTAGATCTTATCTCTCTTTATATTAATTATTCTACTATATAAGTAATATTATATATATCTTTATCTTATATTAGACTTTATATATATTTAGGACTAGTATATACCTTATAATAATACTCTAATTCTAGATATTATTTAGTATTTATCTAACTTCTACTCTTTAATTATCTACTATATTAGGATTATAATAAAGTATACTATTATACTACTTAGTACCTTAAAATATTACGTACCTCTAAAAAGTACTATTAATATCTTCTAGTCCTTCTTCTATAATATAGACGTTAGTACTAACTAAATATTCTTATTTAAGAACTATCTTTAGTTAGATTATATTAATTAGTATATATTATATATTACTATATTTAGATCTTATCTTTTCTAGATCTTTTATAATAAAGATAAATCTATTAAGTAACTTCTTTACTCTTCCTATAATCCTTTCTCTATCTACTATATTAAAACTATATTTACTATTTATTATTTATTATATCTTTTATATAGTTTATATACGAAAGATAGTAGTCTAAAGTTCTAATTAATAGGATATTATCTTTTATACTCTCTTCTATAGTAGCTTTTAATAGGTAATACTTATCTTAGCTATTATTTATAAGATAGATAATTTAAAGGTATATTCTTTAATCTCTATATCTAAGCTATCTTATACCTTTTATTAAACTCTTATTATAAAGTATATAAATAGTCCCTCTATTAAGCTAAACTATAGATAAATAGTATAGCTACTATACGTCTTACTATAGATTATTCTAAATAATACTATTATTCTAGTTAGTTTATAGAAAGGTAGATTATTTTTTTATATATATACGTATTTTAATAAATAGATTAATAGATAGATTAAATTAATTAAGATATAGCTTATATAGCTCGTAAGTTTTAATCTTATATCTATTTTATTATATAGTTATTTATAGTTATTATTCTTTATAATTAATATATTATCTATATCTATATCTATATTAATTTTTTATAATTTTATCTTTTTTATAGAACTTATTCTAATAATCGAATCTTAATATATAGTTATAACGTAGGAAGAAGTACTAGTAAATAAGATATTTAGTTTAACGATATTAGAACTACTATATAGTAGATTAGATAATAATTAAGATATATTATTTAATATCTTAATCGGCTTAGTTAATATCTTAATCGGCTTAGTTAATATCTTAATCGACTTAGTTAATATCTTAATCGGCTTAGTTAATATCTTAGTCGGCTTAATTAATACTTTAGTCGGCTTAGGCCTTACTAAACCTTATATAAAAGTTAAAAACTAAAGATAATAAGTATCTAGTTATATACCTTACTTATATATAGCTATTAGAGGGGTTCTTTTTTCTTAACTTAAATAATACTATCTTTATATACTTTTTAGTAGTAGAAATAATATTATTAGTTACGTTATATTTTATTAATACTATTACCTATATATTTATATCTATTAGTACTATATACTAGAGAATATCTTCTTAATTATTTTACCTTATCTTTTCTAGACTTTCTAGACTATATACTAAATATAGATATTTCTTTAGTAGGGATATAACTATATTAATAATATTTATAATAAATTAATAATATTTTATCTAAAAGGCTACTCTATAAACTCTAATATAGTACTACTTTACTATCGATCTAGCTTAATAAGAATAAGTAGTATGTAGCTTTAAATAAGTAGTATATAGCTTTAGATAAGTAACGTCTATCTAAAAATAACTTATTTATATACTCTTTTATAATAATTACTTATTACTTCTTATTTATTAGAGTAGTATTAAAGTTATAAATATTTTAGATAATAAATATATAATAGAATAATTTTTATTCTATTTAATATTCTAGTTCTATACTATAGCTAATAGTATAAACCTATATTATTCGAGATAGAATAACTATCTAGTTATTATAGTATATATATATTATATAAAATTACTTAAAGTAGTTATAAATATAAGTTATATATAGGTTTATATATTTATATCTCGTTCTTATAATCTTTTATTATATCCTCTTATACTACTTCTATTAGTTCTATTATTTAGCTTCTATTATATAATATTAGTAATAATAGTATAATCTAATTAATATACTTACTATATATATTTTTAATTAGAATAAGAATTTTCGCGGGTATAGTTGTTATATACCTAGTTATACTTTTATCTATTTTTTAATTATTCTTATCTTCTACCTTATTTAACGATCGTACCTAGAGTCTACTTTAATAAATATTACTATTTACTTATTATACTAATTACCTTATATTTAAATTTAGGATACTATCTAGTATATAACTTAATATATAAGAGTATTTTATCTTAATAAGTTATCCTATCTATATTATCTCTACCTTTACTTTAATACTACGTAGTTATATATCTAGTAATTTAGAATCCTTTATATATTTTTTTATATTATTATATATGAATTTATATTATATATTATTAAGTTTAAGTTTATATTTTATAATATTAATAGATAGAGTCTTTTATTAGATTACTATCTTATAGTATATAGATTTTATATACTATACTACTTATTATTATAAATAATAACTCTTTACTAAAATATATATTATTTATATTACTACTATAATAGATATAGAGTATTATATAAGAAGATTAGTATAATAAAAATTTATTAGTAAAGTTAGAGTAGTTATAAATCTTAACTAAGTACTTAGTAAATCTATTTTTAACTTCTACTTTATATTATTATCTAAAATATACTTTTTCTTAGAAAGTCTACTTATATTATTCTATAAAAAGGCTATTATTATACTATTATTTATAGTTTACTTTTTCTAGAGAGTCTACTTATATTATTCTATAAAAAGATTATTATTATACTATTACTTATAGTTTACTTTTTCTAAAGAGTCTACTTATATTATTCTATAAAAAGATTATTATTATACTATTATCTATAGTTTACTTTTTCTAGAGAGTCTATTTATATTATTTTATAAAAAGGCTATTATTATACTATTATCTATAATTTACTTTTTCTAAAGAGTCTACTTATATTATTCTATAAAAAGGCTATTATTATACTATTATCTATAGTTTACTTTTTCTAGAGAGTCTACTTATATTATTCTATAAAAAGGCTATTATTATATTATTACCTATAGTTTACTTTTTCTAAAGAGTTTACTTATATTATTCTATAAAAAGGCTATTATTATACTATCGTTTATAGTTTACTTTTTCTAGAGAGTTTACTTATATTATTCTATAAAAGGACTATTATTATTATAGTCTATTCCCTAGGTAACCTGGTTATTTTACTTATTTTCTATTTTAGTTAGTAGATTAGGTAATCCCAAGGATTAGTCTAATAGTTAGTTAGCTTATTTAGTATATTAAGCCCTATTCGGGTATAAGAACCCCCCGTTCTTATACTCTTATAGCGCTATCTTAGAATAGCTTTAATATACTAATTTTACTATTAGTTAATTAAAAGGTTACCTTAGCTATTATAACTTCTAGTTAATTATACTTAGTCCTAGGGTCTTATATTATCCTAAGATCTCTAACTTTTAACTAAAGATAGCGGCTAAATATTAACCTCCTTCTAAATCCCTAGAGGTTTATAGTACTTAGAATAAATAGTATACGACGCTTCCTTAAATAAGTCTTAAAACTAATTACTTCGAGTCCTAATATTATTAGAGCGCCTAGTATCTCTTTTAAAGAGAAGAAACCTATAAAAGTATTATATAGAATTAGATTTATATTCTAAACTTTATAATAAACTTATCTTTATATAATTAACTAAATTACTAAATTAGTATAATAATAAGATAGTAGATTTTCTAGACTAGGTAGACCCTTCGAAGTCTATTCTACTAAATAAACTATCCTTCTATAAGTCCTCCCTATAAAAGAAAGATAAAAGAAAGAATAAGGTTCTAAGCTAAGCTCTAAGTAGGGTAAGAAGTATATAAGCTTAGACTAGATCTTAAAGCTAGACTAGAAGTAAGATACTCTTCTCTAAAGAGAAAGTATACTAATAAAAACTAATTAAGATTTATAAACTAACTCTCTTAGAGGTATTCGTTAATAAAGATATATATATTAACTTCTAGATTCTTAAGACTATCTTTCCCCCTTAAGAGAAGAGTATAAGTAAGAATAGTCTTAAAAAGAAAATTAATAAGTATACTAAGAGAGTTAAATTACTCTAAAAAAAAAATAGACCTTAAATCCCCTACTTAATAAATACTAAAGAATAGAAAGAACTTCTAGACTATAATATAGTCTAGGATATACTAGCTACCTAGAAGAAATCTAATCTAATTACTAATATTCTAATAAATAATAGTCTCCGTCTTATTATAACTAAAAGACTAGTATATACTATAAAAGTAGATATAATTAGTAGAAATATCTTTATAAATACTATAGCTAATAAGTTTAACTAATTAGTTAAGAAAAGAAATAACTATAAAAGATAAGTTAAAAAGCTATAAGAAGAGCTTTAATAAGTATAGAAAACTATAAGTAAATAGTAGAATTTAGAGAAAAATCTTAAGTAGTCCTCTTCTATAGCTATCTATACTAAGGTTAAACTTATAGTTCTTTCTTAGTATAACTCTAAGTTTACTCTTAAGGTTCTACTATTATAGTATAATCCTAATAGTAAATAAGATATAGAAGAGATAAGACTCCTCTCTATAATAGTATAGTTAAATATTAGCTTCTAAAGAACCCCTCTTATCTATTATATCCCTCTTTAAACCCCCGGGCTCTTAGAAAGGTTCTAGTAGAATTTAGTTTAGTATCTAACCTTCTAGTTAAGCTTCTTATAAAAAGAGCTAACTACTAAACTAATTATATTTCTTAATCTAATATAGACTCTTTTACCTAATAAGAACTACTATAAGTATTTATTAGAATTAAATATACTACCCTTTACTATAAAGAAAATAGAAAATACTTTTATCTTCTATTTTAGTATCCTCTTTATAAGATTCCTATTAGTTTTACTAAAGTTTATAACTATTACTTTAAATAATAGAATATAGATTCTTATTTAAGAGGAGAATATTATAAAAAACTATTAAAGTAAATCCCTATAAACTTTTAACTCCTAGAAGATTACGTTCTACCTTAACCCTATTTTATTTAAAAATAATAAAAAGTCTAAGTTAAAGAACTAGCTCTATAATATAGAATAGAAACTTACTATTAATAAGAACTAGTATATATAAGAGACCTCTTAGTAAATAGCTAAGATCTATCGAGCTTATATTATATCCTAACTAGTAGACCTAGTAAAAGACTATATTTAGATATAACTAAATTTTAGAAAAGAAGAAGTAAACTTTATATCTAATATAGATTTATTAGAATATATTAAGAAATATTATAAAGATTCCTATATAAAGAAGAAGATAAAAGTTAAATTCTATTAACTACGTATAAATATATTTAGTAAAGTTAATAACTTTATTAAGAATTTTAAGTATCTAGTAATAAAGGTCTATCTATCTTATTACTAGTAGAATAAAGAATTTATAGATAAGCTCTACTTTAAACTAAGAAATAAGATAGATTTATTTAATAATAGTAATTTTATCTTTAGTAAGCTCTATAAATATACGACTTTAGCTAATAGGGTACTACTTAAGAATAATTAATACTAAAAGACCTAGCTCGTCTAAAGTAACTAATTAGTTATCTTTAAGAGAAAGTAGCTAACTATAAATAAATCCTTTTCTAATAAATTAGAAAAAAAGTTTATTTACTTTAAAAATATATCTAAGCTTTATAATTACTCTTTTAAAGAGTATAAGAAGTAAAACTATTACTTTAATTATAGAAAAAGAAATAAATAATAAGATTACCCTAACTATATTATATATAAAGTAACGTAGAATACTATAAAAGTAGAAATTAATACTATCTTCTTTAATAATTCTAAGAAAAGAGCTTATTTAAACTCTTTATATAAAGAGAAAAGTAGTTTAGAATATAACTCTAATACCTTCTCTATAGTATTAAAAAATAAAAGCTACTAAAAAAGAGCTTCTTTCTAGCGGCCTATATAGGAGTAATTAAACCTTTTAATTATTAATAACTTATTAAGATACTATAACTTATTAATTTAAAATTATTTATACTCCCTATTTAACTTATAGTAAATAATCTAACTATATAGCTAAGAGAATTAGTAGATAGTAGTACTAGTATATATCTATTAGTCTATTCTAAATATTTAAAGGTAGTAAAGAAAAAACTAAAGCCCGTCTTTTATTAACTAAAAAAACTAATCCCTCTTAAGGGGTTTAATAGGAAATATAGTTACTTAGTTAATATAGCTATCTAAGCTAATTTATTAATTTAAAAAAAGAATATACCTATCTAGTTCCTCTTCTATAAGCTCGGGTATTATAATATAATATTTAGAAAAAAGTTCTTTAAGTAAATCTAGTTCTTAATTAACTATTATAACTAGACTTTATACTAGTTAGATAATATTCTAAAGTAGATAAAATATAATCTAATTACTATAAGGAAGCTAGATCTAAAACTAGAACTAGAATACTAGAATAATACTTTATATTATAATAATCTAATTAATTAATAAATTAAAGTATAAAAGAAGACCTACTTACTTAGAAAGAATCTAATACTTAGTTTAAAAATTTTTATTAAAGTTCTTATAATCTTCTAGAAGGAGATCTATAAGTCTACTAAAGCCCTACTATAAGTAATAAAGAACTAGTAAGCTACTTCTAAGAAAATATAGAGGAATATAAATAATAATACTAATAATAATTCGAGAAATACTAAATCTAAGAAAAGTTAATAAGATTATTAAAAAAATAATAAAAAGAAAAAGAAAGTAATACCTATTCCTAATAATCTATTAGAGTAGGTCGCTAGTAATAAGTTCGATATATATTTTCTTAAGTCTTTTAAGATATAGAAGCTCGTAGATAAAAAAGAAGTTATATTAGAAGCTACTAATCTATATAAAGTTAACTTATTAATTAAAAATAAATAGTTAAAAGACTTAGTAGAAGACTTAGTAGAATAGAATATATAAGATATAATAATAGAAAAACTTTCTTATAAAGATTACGTAAAAGCTACTCTAAACTACTTCTCTAAGGTCGACTTAGATAAGCTACTTCTTAAAAGAAAGAATATTAATTATAAAATTATTCTTAAGAATAATATAAGTAAACTTAATATAAGTCTACTTTATAATATATCCTTTAAATATCTAAAGTTACTAAAAGCTTACTTAGAAGAGTATCTAAAAAAGGGCTTTATTATAACTAGTAATACTAACTTCGTCTTATTTATTCTATTCGCTAAGAAGCTAGAAGGGGGGTAGAGGTTCTATATTAATTATTAAAAAATTAATATAGTTATAAAGAAGGACGTTATAACTATTCTCTTAATTAAAGAAATATTAATATAACTCTCTAAAGTAAAGATATTTACTAAGCTAGATATACGTTAAGTCTTCTATTATATTAAACTAGACCCTAATATAAAAGACCTTATAACTTTTAAAATATAATATAAAAATTATAAATATTATATTCTATCTTTTAGACTATATAACGAGCTAATAATCTTTTAATACTATATTAATTAAGTACTTAAGAATAAAATTAACGAGATCTATACTATCTATATAGACGATATTTTAATCTATTTAAAAAACCCTCTTAAGTACGAGAAATATATAAATAAAATTCTAAATAAGCTTAGAAAAGCTAGACTATAGATTAATATTAAAAAGAGTAAGTTTATAGTTATTAAAATAAAGTTTTTAAATTTTATTATTAATATTAAAGGGATTCGTATAGACCTAGATAAGATAGTAATTATTAAAGACTAGGAGAAATTTATTATTTTAAAAGAATTATAAGTTTATTTAGACTTTTATAACTACTACTATAAGTAGCTAAAAGATTATAGTCGTATAGTCTATCTATTTATCTAACTACTATAAAAGGGAAAATTTTATACCTTTAGATCTAAAGAATAAGCTATATTTAAGAAAAGTAAGATATTATTATATTCGGACGTTATTATAAGATATTACTTGTCCTATTATAGAACTTATATAGAAACTAATATAAGTAATAGTATTCTAGTAGATATCTTTATATAGCTTTAAGATAATAGAACCTAGTAATCTATAGTCTACTTTATAAAGATAATAAAGTCTATAGAAATAAACTATAAAATCTATAATAAGAAGATACTCGTAGTTATAAGAGAATTAAATAAATAAAGAACTTAGCTTATAGGGTTATAATTAAATAAACTCTTCTAAGTTATTACTAATTACTAAATACTAGAGTATTTCTCGACTAAGTATAAACTAATTTTATAATAGACTTATTAGGCTAAGAAGTTTATAAACTACTACTATACTATTTATTATTATCTTAGAATTACTAATATTATTATAGATATTCTCTCTTAAAAATAAAAGAAGTTAAAAACTTAGAAAAAAAAAATAAAGTTATTAAAACTTATATCTTTATTCTCTCTAGATAGACCTCTACTAGGATAGCTACCTTAATAATTACTACTAATATCTAGAATTTTAAGTATAAAACTAAAACTTATTCTTATCTACTTTTTAACTATATACTTTATAAAAATTATATATATACTATATTTAAACTAGAGTAAAAGTTAACTTATTAAGAATATAAGTATCTATTCTTAACCCTATCTAGACTTCTCCTTTAAAAAGAGAAGTTAGTAGTATCTAAAGTAGGATTTCTTAAGATCTATCTTATCTAGGTAGTATATACTATATAGATTACTACTTATCTAGATATAAAGAAAACTATTAAGCTTCTAAAAGATCTATACTATTAGAATACTATAAATAAGAATATAAAATATTATATAAGAAATTATAAATAGTATTAATAAAATTATAAGTCTTAAGATAAAATTCTAAATTTTCTTAAATTACTCCTTATATCTAAGAGAGTATAGAAAGATATTTTTATAGACTTTAAAAGCTTTCTAAAAAACTATAAAGGATATAATAATATATTTATAATAATATATAAATTATTAAAATATACCTTTTTATTACTCTACTTTAAGACTATTACTACTAAAGATATAGCTACTCTTTACTATATATATATATAGTAAGTCTTTAGTCCCCTATATACTATAGTCTTAAATCGAAGACTATAGTTCGTATTAGACTTTATAAAAGAATTATATAGACTTATAAAAATTAGCTAGTTATTATCTATAGTCTACTATTTATAGACTAATAGTAATATAGAAGTTTTTAATTAATAACTAGACTAATAATTATACTTCTTTATAAACTTCTATTAGAATAACTAGTTCGATCTTCTACCTAGTATAGACTAGACCTAGGTAATTCTTTTATATAATATAATAGAATTTTTCTTATTTAAGATTAAGTTCGACTATAAGACTTATTATTACTAGAACTAGTAAGAACGCGTTTATAAATCCTCTAAATTATTAAATAATATAATTATATAGATAGTCTAAGAGTTTATAAAAATCTAAGTTAATATAGTCTAATAGATTTATAATTATACCTAAGCTAATATTATAGTAACTTAGAAAGTCTAGAGCTAATAAGCTAATAAAAAATATTATCCTCTAGATTTTAATATAGGAGATTAAGTCTATATTATATCTAAGGAATTTACTACCTTAAGACTAAGTTTAAAATTAAATTAATAAATATATAAATCTTATCTTATTATTAACTAAAGATATAGCTTCTATATAATCTAGTTACCCTTTTATATAAAGATATATAATATTTTTTATATAAATAAATTATATAAAGTAGTATAAGATCTATTACCTAGTTAAGTACTTTCTAAAGAACTAACTATAGAAATAAATAGATATTCTAAGTAGCTAGTAGCCCGTATCCTTAATAGCTAGATCGTTTATAGTAAGCTCTACTATTAAACGGAATAGATAGGCTATAACCCGGACCTAATCTATTACCTAGTAAGTAATTTTATAAATATAGTCTAAAAAGTAAAAAAGTTCTATAATAAGTACTTTAATAAGCTAGGTCTATCTAAATAGCTAGTCTAGTAGCTAGAAGCTACGTTATAAAATAAGTTTCTTAACTCTTAATTAAAAGATAAGGTACTAGTTAAGATAGAAATCTAAAAAAATCGTTAATACTAAGTATAGACCTCTACCCTTTATAACCCGCTAAAATAGGTAGTATAATACCTAAAGCTTAGGGTAATTACCCCTAGGCTTAGGGTACTTTTCTTTTATAGTCTACTAAAACGAGTAGTATATAATCTAGAGCTTACGGAAATTACCTCTAAGCTTAGAGTACCCCTTCTTTATAACCTATTAAAATAGATAGTATAATATCTAAAGCCTATAGTAACTACCTTTAAGCTTAGAGTACTCTTCTATAATCTTATTTTATTATAGGTAAAAATATAGAAGAAGTAAGTCTTACTTTCTAGTAGGACTATATATATATAACTCCTAGATAATATAGAAAACTAAGTTACTAGTATTCTCTTATATATTCTATAATATCCTTTAAATATACTAAGTACGTTATATAGTATATATATTAGAAAAATATTTTTTAAATAATAATTTATATAATAAAATAAGTAGATATACGTAGGGCTATATAATATTAATATACTCTAAGGATAATCTAGAGGATACTAGTTAAATCGTTTTTTAAGTAGGGAGTAATAGATATAGATATCTATCTATCTTCTTTATCTTTCTCTTCTCTCTCCCTCTCCCTAAAAGTATTTTTTCTTAATTATTCGTTTACTAGGCCCTTAAGGATAAGACCTTATTCTAGAAGAAAGATAATATTATAGCCTATTCCCTAGGTAACCTAGTTATTTTACTTATTTCCTATTTTAGTTAGTAGATTAGGTAATCCCGAGGATTAATTTAATAGTTAGTTAGCTTATTTAGTATACTAAGCCCTATTTAGGTATAAGAACCCCCCGTTCTTATACCCTTATAGTACTATCTTAGAATAGCTTTAATATATTAATTCTACTATTAGTTAATTAGAAGGCTATCTTAGCTATTATAACTCCTAGTTAATTATACTTAGTCCTAGGGTCTTATAATTATTATAGTCTTATCTATATTAGGATTATATATTATCTACTATATTATCTTTACTATTTATAATATATCTACGTCTCTAGTATTACCCTTTATAACGACTACTACTAGTCTTTCTTTTAATCTTAGTTCTAGTTTATATCCTCTTATTCTTACTTTTCTTCTTTATTTTCTATTTCTAATACTACTTAAACGTCTTTATCGTCTTATCCCCGTTAGATTCGAATAATAGAGAGTATAGCTAATTATATAGTTTAAAGTTAATATAATTATTAATAAATATCTTCTTAAAACTCTTAATTAATAGTATAATATATATACCTCTTTATATTATTAGTATAAAGAAGACTCGTCTACTTCCTAAAGTTATCTTAGAAGTTAATACTATTATATTATTCTTAATTAGTTCGATTATACTATAGATCGAATATAACCGTTCTTTATCTATTATTTATAATCTATTTACTATAGTTCTAGTATATATTATCTATATCTTATATTATAAAGATTAGATTAATCTAATTAATAACCTTTCTATATAGCCTCTATCTTAGATTTATAGAATATAAATCTATCTAAGTATTATAACTAAACTTATTTATAATAATATAGTCCTTTTACTAATTATCTTTATATCTTTATAATTAATAGTATACTAACTAATATAATATAACCTTTATATCTATTAGGTACTTTTTAACTTTATACTAGTACTATATTAAAGAGTATATTTATATTACTATTTAATAAATCTAGATTAGATATTCTTTATATACGGATTTATCTAATAGGTTAATAGTAATTATTAATATTTAAGAGTTAATAAGACGTCTTCTCTTATAACGAATAAAAACTATAAGAATATTAACTAAGTTAGTAATTCTAAATAGTACTATTACTTATTAAATTATAATCTATTTACTATATAATTAATTCGATTTTTATACCTTAGAATCTATCTACTATTTAATATTATATAATAGTAGTATCTTTAATAAAGTAGTAATATATATATTATAAATTTACTTTACTATATTAAATATAATAATACTACTACCTAATATAAATTATACTTTTATAAAGAGTACTACTATTAGGTAGCTATTTAGTTATCTAAATTATAGTAGTAGATCTTATTTATTAATTAACTTATATACTTCCTTAAAAAGAAAACTATATAATACCTCTTTATTTAATCTAGTATTATAGCTATCTAGACTTTCTCTTAATTAGATAAAATATCTCTAATAGATAAGACTATATAACTTTAGAAGGTTAAAATAACTAGTTAGAGTTATATCTTTTATACGAGGTTAAAAGGCTTCGAATATATACTTTAAGATATTAATATATCTAAATATATTATCTAAGTATAATAATATATTATT
>JASJFT010000314.1:0-40228 GCA_030770425.1 Darksidea phi | reverse complement strand
ATTAGTTAATTAGAAGGCTACCTTAGCTATTATAACTCCTAGTTAATTATACTTAGTCCTAGGGTCTTATAATATCTACTATTTTATTATTATACTAATTTAGTAATTTAGTTAATTATATAAATATAAGTTAATTATAAAGTTTAGAATATAGATTTAATCTTATATAATACTTTTATAGATTTCTTCTCTTTAAAAAGAGTTTTAGATATTCTAGTAATATTAAAACTTAAAATAATTAATTTTAAAACTTATTTAAGAAAGTACTATATACTATCTATCTTAAGTATTATAAATCTTTAAGAATTTTAGGATTAATATTTAGTTACTATTTCTAACTAAAAATTAGAGATTTTAGAATAATATAAGATTCTAGAACTAAGTATAATTAATAAAAAGTTATAATAACTAAGATAATCTTTTAATTAACTAATAGTAGAATTAGTATATTAAAGCTATTCTAAAATAGTACTATAAGGGTATAAGAATAAGAGGTTCTTATATTTAAAGAGAGCTTAGTATACTAAATAAGCTAACTAATTATTAGACTAATTCTTAGGATTATCTAATCTACTAATCGAAATAGAAATTAAGTAAAATAACTAGATTACCTAGAAAACGAGTCATAATATTATTTATTAAATTAAGAATTAGAAATTATTATATAATTAGCTTAAGACTTTAAAATAGCTATTTATCCTATTATTAGCTAATTAAGAATATAAGATTTAGAAGATATATAACTTAACTAAAATATTATATATATATAAAGAGAATCTTAAAGAATAGAATATAATTTTTCTAATAATCTATAATTAAGCTATATAGCTTAATTTACTAGAAGTATTAGAATATTAGCTATATAAGAATCTAATATAAGCTATTAAATAAATCGATTTAGACTATATAGCTATTATAGCTATTATAATATTTAATATAGAAGCTAGCTTAAATAATTTAATTAATCTTATACTATCTAATCTATTAGCTAGCTATCTATACTATTACTAAATAATATAGATAATAAAGCTAAATATTAGTAATAGTACGTTCGTAGCTATACTAAATTAAGAATGGTCTCTATATAATAAGAAGATATTATAAAATAATAAGTTATTAAAGCTATTAAAGCTATATCTATATAAAGATCTATACTATTTAGAATAATACTAGTATATCGATATCTTATTACGTAAGAAAGAATTTATAAAGAATTCTAAAAAGATTAAGAAAATAACTAAATTTAAAGTTAAGAATAAGAAGAATATCTTAATTAAAATATATAAGAGGAATTAATATTATAAATAATAAAAGTAGACTATCTAGAATAGTAATATAGCTAATATAATAGAAATCGATAGTAGTAATAATTTACTATAGAATAAATATAAAGTCTATACTATATTCTTAATAGTATATAATATCTTAATAGCTAATAATATCTATCTACTTCTCTATTTCTAAATATTAGATCTACGTATAGATATTTATATCTATAATAATCCTACTAAGTTTTAATAGAAAGTCCTAGCTTTATCTAATAATATCGTTTTAGCTAAAGGCTTAGAGATAGCTATTTAGACCTAGAAAAATATATAAATATTTCTATTAATATCTTAGAATCTAAAAGAGATAATACTTAAATAAGAAGTTCTAATCCCTAGCTTCTTTACTAGACTAGTATTATTATTATAGCTATTCTTATTAAATATCTATTTTAACTTAGGAAGAAATATTTTATATTAATTAAAAACTTAATCTTAGGATATTATAAAGCTTAGTAGGGTTAATAGATACTAGCTCTTAGTCTATTATACTAAGCTACTATAATCTACTTATTATATAATATTTACTACTAATTAATACTAATTATAAATCTTAGCTTTATTACTTTAATCTAGATTACTAAGTAAGCTATAACTTTACTTACTTATAGATTATTTAAATAGTAATATAATTAATTAGTTAGCTAGTAATATTTTAGATCTTTATATAAATAATAGTATAATAGCTTCTAAAATAATTTATTATAAGAAGTATCTATAGAATAAAGTCTATTAGATTATCTCTTATTAATTTAGTTATAAACTAAGTACTAGCTAATTATTTAAAACTATAGCTATTAATTTAATTAAGCTTAATATACTAGTCTTTAATAACTATTAATATATATTTTATATATTCGATTTATTCTTAAAATAATATATAATTTATATAATAGCTAAGTATAATAAGTCTACTCTTTAGATAATACTTAAATAGTTAGATATAGCTATTAAATAAGAATTTAATATAATTATTACCTTTTTAATAGCTAATAATAAGTAAGGTTATAGTTTATTAAATAATTTAATATAAGTCTACTATCTATAGAAAGGAATTAAATTATAGATATAAGTATTATATACTATTAAATAAAATAACTTAGTTAAATACTTAAATAGAAGTCTAATTAAGAGAAATTATTTAATAAAAATTATAATAAATCTTCTATTAGCTCTTAGCTTTAAGATTTATAAAATAGTAGTCTATCTACTTAACTAAATATCTCTATAATTACTAAACTAGAAAATACTATTTAAAATTATATATTAGAAAAAGCTATTACTAGCTTATCTATATATTTATAACTATAAAGTCTATATATTATATAAATAGATATTTAAAAACGATAAGCTTAGTCTATAAGTATTAATAGGATATTTAATTAGTTATAATTTATTAAATATTTATAAAATCTAAATACTAAATATAAGAAGTAAAGTTTATAATAATAAAATAAATTATTTAAAGAATATTATATTTTAAAAGAATCTATTCTATTAGTTTTAAGAAGATTTAAATTCTTTTCTTTAAGACTTTAAACTAAAGTAATTTACTTATAAATATTATTTATCTATATTAAATAGTAAGAATACTTCTTTAGAAGTCTTATTAGAAGATAAATATATAACTTTTATAAAAGCTATATAATCTACTACTTAAGCTTTTACTTAGACTACTACTTATACTATTATTTAAACTACTACTTAGAAACCTATATTAAATTAGCTTCTAATACTAAATCTATTAGTTTTAGAAATAGCTTTATCTAAACTATTATTATAGCTATTAAATTAACTCTTAAAGTATAAGTATAGAACTAGACCTAATTTAAATTATATAAAGTATTAAGAACTAATAGATATTAATCTCTATTAATATTATATTCTATTTAAAGAATTAACTAGAGTAGTAAAGAAGAAGTCTATATAAAAAAACTCTAGCTTTTTTATTAATACTTACTAGTTCGTCTATATAGCTACCTTAATAATAGTATTAAAAACGCGATTTAAATATATAAAGCTATTAGTAGAACTAAAGTACTATAAGAACGTAATAAAGCTATTATCCTCTTATAAGAAAGGCTTCTTATAAGCTATATAATAAGAACTAGTAATAATTAAATATAAAGAAACTTATAAGTAGATAACTTAGAATAAATATAATACTTAATTTACTTAAAATAATAAGATTCTTCTACTAATATAGATATATAAATATAAACTTAATAATTAAAACTACTTATTTAAATATACGACTTAGCTCTATATATATAGTAATTTATAAAAAATAATAGAAGATATCTATACTATTATACTAGGTATTCGAATATTTTAAGCTCTAGTAGCTATTACTATCTACTTTAATATAGAAATTTATTAATATTTAATTTAGATTTATATAGTAGAAGTCTCTTTAGAAGATTTATATAAAATATAATAAAAGTTTATATATAATAGAGATACTATACCTATATCTTATATATAATAATAAAGCTATAGAGTTATATATAATACTATTAATTATAAAATACTAATAAGTAATAAGATAATATTTTAAATATTAAGATATTAGATAAGAAATAATATATAATATTAAACTATATAGCCTAGTTAGAAGTCTAATAATAGTAGTAAGAAGTTAATATACTAATACTATCTATAATATAAAAATTATCTATAATAATACTAGTATTCTACTTACTATATCTATCTCTTATTCTTAGCTAGCTTTCTTACTATATCTATCTCTTATTCTTAGCTAGCTTTCTTATTATATCTATCTTTTATCTTTAGCTAGCTTTTTTATATTAATATCTACTAACTATATATCTTTATTAATAATTATTTACCTAGTTCTTTAGTAGAACCTTTAGTAGAAGGAACTAGAATAGAATAGATTATTTAAGTATAGTACTTTAAATCTTTTAAATATTATAGCGAAGTATCCCTAGTACTATAAGTAGAAGATATTATTAATAAAACTTCTTAATTATAATAACTAGTAATATAAAACTAACTATATATTAGATATATTTAAGAGAATAAATAGTAATAGAATTCTTATATAGTTATTAGTAGTTATCTATATTATATTTCTATTTAAGATTCTATATAATAAGAATAAATATTTCGTTTAAAGATAGCTATACTATTTATATAGACTAGAGGAAAAGCTTATATAGAGATAATTATTATAAATAAAGAAATTAATCTTCTTAATATATTATAAAGGAAGCGAATATCTAATATAAAAGATAAAGCTAGTATAAAGAATTAAATATAAAGAAACTAATAAGAATAGATAGAATAGAGAATAATAGAAATATCTAGCTAGAAAGAATAGGAGGTTTAATATTTATTATAGTATAGATATACTAGGATTAAGATAGAATATAAGTTATACTATAAAGGACTAATATTAGAGTAAGTAGAGACTATATATACCTAATATAATAAAATCTAGTAAAGAAAGTACTATAGTTATAGATATAGTATATAATAGATATAAATAGTTATAGATTAATACTATAATAATATCCTTCCTCTAAATAGCTATACGTCTTAAATAGCTTTATAGAAAGAAAATTTACTAATATTAGTATTCTTCGAATCTATCTTAGGGTAGGTTTATTTAAGTAGTCGTTATAAAATTAGTAGACTATACTCTCTTAACCTTTTAGATTAGATACTAGCTACTAGATAGTAAAATAGTATTTCTATTTAACTAAGTATATTAGTTATCGTAGGTCCTTATTATAATAGTCTAGTAGAGACTTAAATTTCTATTATTTAATTAGCTCTTCTATTCTATCTTATCGTTTAAGTATTCTTTCTCTAAGGTATTAGAACTTAGTTTTATTTATTACGTTTTATCCTAGAAGTTCTTAGAAGGGATATTTTAGTTAGAGTAGTAAGTTATAAAATATTAGGAATATTTTTATAATTACTAGAAGTTATAAGACCCTAGGACTAAGTATAATCAACTAGGAGTTATAATAGCTAAGGTAGCCTTCTAATTAACTAATAGTAGAATTGGTATATTGAAGCTATCCTAAGATAGCGCTATAAGGGTATAAGAATAAGGGGTTCTTATACCTAAATAGAGCTTAACGCGCTAAATAAGCTAACTAACTATTAGGCTAATCCTCGGGATTACCTAATCTACTAACCGAAATAAGAAATAAGTAAAATAACTAGGTTACCTAGGGAACGGGCCGTAATATTATCTCTCTTCCGGAATAAGGCCTTGTCCTTAAGGACCTAGTAAACGAATAATTAAGAAAAAACGCTTTTTAGGGGGGGGGAGAGAAGGAGGGGTAGAGAGGGTAGGTAGGTATCTATATCTATTACTCCCTACTTAAAAAACGATTTAATTAATACCTTCTAGATCGTTCTTAGAGTATATAAACGTTATATAACCCTATATATATCTACTCGTTTTACTATATAAATTATCGTTTAAAAAATATTTTTCCGATATATATACTACGTAACGCGCTTAGTATATTTAAAGGGCGTTATAGAATATATAAGAGGATACTAGTAACTCGGTTTTCTATATTATCTAAGAGTTATATACGCGTAGTCCTATTAGAGAATAAGACTTACTCCTCCCGTATTTCTACCCGTAGTAAAGTAAGGCTATGGAGAGGTACTCTAAGCTCGGGGGTAGTTACCGTAGACTCTAGGTATTATACTATCCGTTTTAACGGGCTATAAAGGAGAGAAGCTTTAAGCTTAGGGGTAATTACTATAAGCTTTAGACTATATACTACCCGTTTTAGTAGACTATAAAGGAAGGTACTTTAAGCCTAGAGGTAATTACTCTAAGTTTTAGGCGCCGTACTACCTATTTTAGCGGGCTATAAGAAGTAGGGGCCTATACTTAGTACTAGTAATTTTTCTAGGTTCCTATCTTAACCGGTATCTCGTCTTTTAACTAGGGGCTAAGGAACTTATCTTATAATACAGCTTTTAACTACTAGACTAGCTATTTAGATAGGCCTAGCTTATTAGAATACTTATTATAGAACTCTTTTACTTTTTAGACCGCGTTTATAAAATCGCTTACTAGGTAGTAGATTAGGTCCGGGTCGTAGTCTATCTATTCCGTTTAATAGTAGAGCTTACTATAAACGATCTAGCTATTAAGGATATAGACTACTAGCTACTCGGGATACCTATTTACTTCTATAGCTAGTTCTTTAGAGAGTACTTAACTAGATAACGGGTCTTATATAGCTTTATATAATCTATCTACGTAGAAAATATTATATATCTTTATATAGAAGGGTAACTAGACTACGTAAAAGCTATATCTTTAGCTAATAATAAGATAAGGTCTATATATTTACTAGTCTAATTTTAGACTTAGCCTCGAGATAGTAAATCCCTTAGGTATAATATAGACTTAATCTCCTATATTAAAATTTAGAAGATAGTATTTTTTATTAGCTTATTAGCTCTAGGCTTTTTAAGCTACTATAATATTAGCTTAGACGTAGTCGCGAACCTATTAAACTATATTAGCTTAGATTTTTACGAACTCCTAGGCTACCTACGTAGTTATATTATCCGGTAATTCGGAGGGTTTATAGACGCGTTCTTACTAGTCCTAGTAGTAATAAGTCTTATAGCCGAATTTAATCTTGAACGGAGAAAATTCTATTATATCGTACGGAAGAATTACCTAAACCTAGTCTATACTAGATAGAAGATCGGACTAGTTATTCTAATAGAAGTTTATAAAGGGGTATAATTATTAGTCTAGCTATTAATTAAAAACTTCTATATTACCGTTAGTCTATAGGTAGTAGGCTATAGATAATAACTAGCTAATTTCTATAAGTCTATATAATTCTTTCGTAAAGTCTAATACGAACTATAGGCTTTAATTCGAGACTATAGTATATAGAGGACTAAAGACTTACTATATATATATATAGTAGAGAGTAGCTATATCTTTAGTAGTAGTAGTCTTAAAGTAGAGTAATAAGAAAGTATATTTTAATAATCTATATATTACTATAAATACATTATTATATCCCTTATAGTCCTTTAGAAAGCTTTTAAAGTCTATAGAGACGTCTTTCTATATCCTCTTAGGTATAAGAAGTAGTTTAAGAAGATCTAGAGTCTTATCTTAAGACTTATAACTCTATTAGTACTACTTATAGTTCTTTATATAATACTTTATATCTTTATTTATTATACCCTAGTAATATAGGTCTCTTAGAAGTCTAATAGTTTTCTTTATATCTAGGTAAGTAGTAATCTACGTAGTATATACTATCTAGATAAGATAGATCTTAAGGAACTCTACTTTAGGTACTACTAACTTCTCTTTTTAGAGGAGAAGTCTAAATAGGGTTAAGAATAGGTACTTATATTCTTAATAAGTTAACTTTTATTCTAGTTTAAGTATAGTATATATATAATTCTCGTAAAATATATAGTTAAGAAGTAGATAAGAGTAAACTTTAGTTTTATACTTAGGATTCTAGGTATCGGTAGCGGCTATTAAGACGGCTATTATAGTAGAGGTCTATCTAGAGGGAATAAAGATACGAGTTCTAGTAGCTTTATCTTTTTTCTTCTAAGTTTTTAACTTCTTCTATTTTTAAAAGAGAGTATCTATAATAATATTAATAGTCCCGGGATAGTAATAAATAGTATAGTAGTAGTCTATAAGCTTCTCGATCTAGTAAGCCTATTATAGGGTTAGTTTATATTTAGTCGAGAAATATTCTAGTATCTAGTAATTAGTAATAACTTAGAAGGGTTTATTTAGTTATAATCTTATAAGCTAAGCTCTCTATTTATTTAAATCCTTTATAACCGCGAGTATCTCTTTATTATAGATCTTATAGTTTATTTCTATAGACTTTATTATCTTTATAAAGTAGACTATAGGTCGCTAGATTCTATTATCTTAGAGCTACGTAAAGATATCTACTAGAACGTCGTTATTTACGTCGGTTTCTATATAGGTCCTATAGTAGGGCGAGTAATATCTTATAATAATATCCGAATATAATAATACCTTACTTTTCTCGAATATAGCTTACTCTTTAGGTCCGAAGATATAGAATTTTCCCTTTTATAGTAGTTAGATAAGCGGGTAGACTATACGACTATAGTCTTTTAGCTACTTTTAGTAGTAGTTATAGAAATCTAGGTAAGCTTATAGCTCTTTTAGAGTTATAGATTTCTTTTAGTTTTTAATAGCTACTATCTTATCGGGGTCTATATAGATCCCTTTAGTACTAATAATAAAATCTAAAAACTTTACCTTAGTAACTATAAACTTACTCTTTTTAATATCGACCTATAGTCTAATCTTCTTAAACTTATCTAGGATTTTACTTATATATTTCTCGTACCTAAGGGGATTCTCTAAGTAGATTAAGATATTATCTATATAGGTAGTATAGATCTTATTAATTTTATCCTTAAGTACTTAATTAATATAGTACTAAAAGGTTACCGGTCTATTATATAGTCTAAAAGATAGAATATAGTATTTATAATTCTTATATTATATTTTAAAAGTTATAAGGTCTTTTATATCGGGGTCTAATCTAATATAATAGAAGGCTTAACGTATATCTAGCTTAGTAAAGACTTTTACTTTAGAGAGTCGTATTAGTATCTTCTTAATTAAGGGGATAGCTATAACGTCTTTCTTCGTAACTACGTTAATTTTTTAGTAGTCGATATAGAATCTCTACCTCCCTTCTAGCTTCTTAGCGAATAGGATAGATAAGATAAAATTAGTATTACTAGTCGTAATAAAGCCCTTTTTTAGATACTCTTCTAAGTAAGCTTTTAGTAGCTTTAGATATTTAAGGGATATATTATAAAGTAGGCTTATACTAAGCTTACTTATATTATTCTTAAGGATAATTTTATAGTCGATATTCTTTCTTTTAGAGGGTAGCTTATCTAAGTTAACCTTAAAGAAGTAATCTAGGGTAGCTTCTACGTAACCTTCGTAAGAGAGCTTTTCTACTATTATATCTTATACGTCCTATTCTACTAAGTCTTCTACTAAGTCTTTTAACTATCTATCTTTAATTAATAAGTTAACTTTATATAGACTAGTAGCTTCTAGCGTAACTTCTTTCTTATCTATAAGCTTTTATATCTTAGAAGACTCGAGAAAATATACGTCGAACTTATTACTAACGGCCTACCTTAGTAGGTCGTTAAGGATAGATATTACTTTCTTTTTCTTTCTATTATTTTTTTAGTAACCTTATTAGCTTTTCTTAGATTTAATACCTCTTAAACTACTATTAGTATTACTATCTACGTTCCTCTATATTTCCTTAGAAGTAGCTTATAAGACCCTAGGACTAAGTATAATTAACTAGGAGTTATAATAGCTAAGATAGTCTTCTAATTAACTAATAGTAGAATCGGTATATTAAAGCTATTCTAAGATAGCGCTATAAGGGTATAAGAATAAGGGGTTCTTATACCCGAATAGAGCTTAACGTACTAAATAAGCTAACTAACTATTAGACTAATCCTCGGGATTACCTAATCTACTAACCGAAATAGGAAATAAGTAAAATAACTAGATTATCTAGAGAACGGGCTATAATATTATCTTTCTTCCGGAATAAGGCCTTATCCTTAAGGGCCTAGTAAATAAATAATTAAGAAAAAACGCTTTTTAGGGGGGGGGGGAGGAGGAAGGGGTAGGAAGGGTAGGTAGATACCTATATCTATTACTCCCTACTTAAAAAACGATTTAACTAATACCCTCTAGATTATTCTTAGAGTATATAAACGTTATATAGCCCTATATATATCTACTCGTTTTACTATATAAATTATTATCTAAAAAATATTTTTCTAATATATATACTACGTAATATACTTAACGTATCTAAAGGGTATTATAGAATATATAAGAGAATACTAATAACTTAGTTTTCTATATTACCTAAAAGTTATATATACGTAGTTCTACTAGAGAATAAGACTTACTCCTTCTATATTCCTACCCGTAGTAAAGTAAGGCTACGGGGGGGTACTCTAAGCTCGGGGGTAGTTACCGTAGGCTCTAGGTATTATACTACTCGTTTTAGTAGACTATAAAGAAGAAGAGTTCTAAGCTTAAGGATAATTACTATAAGCTCTAGGCTATATACTACTTATTTTAATAGGCTATAAAGGAAGGTACTCTAAGTCTAAAGGTAATTACCCTAAGCTCTAGGTACTATACTACCCGTTTCGACGGGCTATAAGGAGTAGGGGCCTATACTTAGTACTAGCGATTTTTCTAGATTTCTATCTTAACTAGTATCTTATCTTCTAACTAGGGGCTAAGGAACTTATCTTATAACGCGGCTTCTAACTACTAGACTAGCCGTTTAGATAGACCTAGCTTATTAGGATACTTATTATAAAACTCTTTTACTTTTTAGACCGTATTTATAAAATCGTTTACTAGATAGTAGATTAGGTCTAGATTATAGTCTATCTATTCTATTTAATAGTAGAGCTTACTATAAACGATCCGGCTATTAAGGATACGGGCTACTAGCTACTCGGGATACCCGTTTACTTCTATAGCTAATTCTTTAGAGAGTACTTAACTAGATAATAGATCTTATATAGCTTTATATAATCTATTTATATAGAAAATATTATATATCTTTATATAGGAGGATAACTAGACTACGTAGAAGCTATATCTTTAACTAATAATAAGATAAGGTCCGTATATTTACTAGTCTAATTTTAGACTTAGCCTTAAGATAGTAAATTTCTTAGATATAATATAGACTTAATCTCCTACGTTAAAATCTAGGAGGTAGTATTTTTTATTAGCTTATCGGCTCTAGGCTTTCTAAGCTACTACGATATTAGCTTAGGTATAGTCGCGAACCTATTAAACTATATTAGCTCGGGTTTTTATAAACTTCTAGACTATCTATATAGTTATATTATCCGGTAATTTAGAAGGTTTATAAATATATTCTTACTAGTCCTAGTAGTAATAAGTCTTATAGCCGAATTTAATCTCGAATAGAGAAAATCCCGTTATATCGTATAGAAGAATTATCTAGACCTAGTCTATACTAGGTAGAAGATCGGACTAGTTATTCTAATAGAAGTTTATAAAGGGACGTAATCGTTAGTCTAGCTATTAATTAAAAACTTCTATATTATTATTAATCTATAGGTAGTAGATTATAGATAATAACTAGCTAATTTCTATAAGCCTATATAATTCTTTCGTAAAGCCTAATATAAACTATAGGTCTTAATCCAAGACTATAATATATAGAAGACTAAAGACTCGCTATATATATATATAGTAGAGAGTAGCTATATCTTTAGTAGTAGTAGTTTTAAAGTAGGATAATAAGAAAACGTATTTTAATAATCTATATATTACTACGAATACGTTATCGTATTCTTTATAATTCTTTAGGAAGCTTTTAAAGTCTATAGAAATATCTTTCTATACCCTCTTAGGTATAGGGAGTAGTTTAAGAAGATCTAGAGTCTTATCTTAAAACTTATAACTTTATTAGTACTACTTATAGTTTCTTATATAATACTTTATATCTTCGTTTATTATACCCTAGTAATATAGGTCTCTTAGGAGTCTAATAGTTTTCTTTATACCTAGATAAGTAGTAATCTATATAGTATATACTATCTAGATAAGATAGGTCTTAAGAAACCCTACTTTAGGTACTACTAACTTCTCTTTTTAGAGGAGGAGTCTAGATAGGATTAGGGATAGGTACTTACGTTCTTAACGAGCTAACTTTTACTCTAGTTTAAGTATAGTATATATATAATTCTTATAAAGTATATAGTTAAGAAGTAAATAAGAGTAAGCTTTAGTTTTATACTTAGGATTTTAGGTATTAGTAGTAGCTATTAAGATAGCTATCGTAGTAGAGGTCTATCTAAAGGGAATAAAGATACGAGTTCTAGTAGCTTTATCTTTTTTCTTCTAAGTTTTTAACTCCTTCTATTTTTAAGAGAAAGTATCCGTAATAATATTAATAGTTCTAGGACGGTAATAAATAGTATAGTAGTAGTCTACGAGCTTCTTAGTCTAGCGAGTCTATTACGGGGTTAGTTCGCGCTTAGTCGAGAAATATTCTAGTACCTAGTAATTAGTAATAACTTAGAAGGGTTTATTTAGTTATAATTCTATAAGCTAAGCCCTTTATTTATTTAAACCCCTTATAACCGCGAGTATCTCTTTATTATAGATTTTATAGTTTATTTCTATAAACTTTATTATCTTTATAAAGTAGACTATAGGTTACTAGATTCTATTATCTTAGAGCTATATAAAGATATCTACTAGAATACCGTTACTTATATCGGTTTCTATACGGGTCCTATAGTAGGGCGAGTAATATCTTATAATAACGTCTAAATATAATAATACCTTACTTTTCTTAAATATAGTTCGTTCTTTAGACCTAAAGGTATAGAATTTTCCCTTTCGTAGTAGTTAGATAAGTAGGCGGACTATACGACCGTAGTCTTTTAGCTACTTTTAGTAGTAGTTATAGAAACCTAGGTAAGCTTATAGCTCTTTTAGAATTATAAGTTTCTTCTAGTCTTTAATAGCTACTATCTTATTAGGATCTATACGGATCCCTTTAGTACTAATAATAAAATCTAAAAACTTTACCTCGGTAACTATAAACTTACTCTTTTTAATATCGATCTATAGTCTAGTCTTCTTAAGCTTATCTAGGATTTTACTTATATATTTCTCGTACTTAAGAGGGTTCTTTAAGTAGATTAAGATATTATCTATATAGACGGTATAGATCTCGTCGATTTCGTTCTTAAGTACTTAATTAATATAGTACTAAAAGGTTACTAGTCTATTATATAGTCTAAAAGGTAGAATATAGTATTTATAATTCTCGTATTATATTTTAAAAGTTATAAGATCTTCTACGTTAGGGTCTAATTTAATATAATAGAAGACTTAACGTATATCTAGCTTAATAAAGACCTTTACTTTAGAGAGTCGTATTAGTATCTTCTTAATTAAGGGAATAGCTATAATATCTTTCTTCGTAACTATATTAATTTTTTAGTAGTCGACGTAGAACCTCTATCTCCCTCCTAGCTTCTTAGTAAATAGGACGGGCGAGGTAAAATTAGTATTACTAGTTATAATAAAGCCCTTTTTTAGATACTCTTCTAAGTAAGCTTTTAGTAGCTTTAGGTATTCGAGGGATATATTATAGAGTAGACTTATACTAAGCTTACTTATATTATCCTTAAGGGTAATTTTATAATCGATATTCTTCCTTCTAGAGGATAGCTTATCTAAGTCGACCTTAGAGAAGTAGTCTAGGGTAGCTTCTATATAACCTTTATAAGGGAGCTTTTCTACTATTATATCTTATATATTCTATTCTACTAAGTCTTCTACTAAGTCTTTCGACTATCTATCTTTAATTAATAAGTTAACTTTATATAGGCTAGTAGCTTCTAGTATAACTTCTTTCTTATCTATAAGCTTCTATATCTTAGAAGACTTAAGAAAATATATATCGAACTTATTACCGGCGGCCTACCCTAGTAGGTCGTTAGGGATAGATATTACTTTCTTTTTCTTTCTATTATTTTTTCGGTAATCTTATTAACTTTTCTTAGATTTAGTACCTCTTAAACTACTATTAGTATTACTATCTACGTTCCTTTATATTTTCTTAGAAGTAGCTTACTAGTCCTCTATTATCTATAGTAGGGCTTCGGTAGGCTTATAGACCTCCTCCTAGAGGATTATAAGGGCTTTAATTAGAATCTCTAAATTAAGTATTAGATCCTTTTTAAGTAAGTAGACCTTCTTCTATACTTTAATCTATTAATTAATTAGATTATTACGACGTAAAGTATCGTTCTAGTATTCTAGGTCTAGCTTTAGATCTAGCTTCTCTATAGTAGTTAGGTTATATTTTATCTACTTTAGAGTATTATCTAGCTAGTATAAAGTCCGGTTATAATAGTCGATTAAGGACTAGATTTACTTAAAGAATTTTCTTTTAAGTATTATATCGTAATATCTAAGCTTATAGAAGAGGAACTAGGTAGATATATTCTTTCCCTAGATTAATAGATTAGCTTAAATAGCTATATTAACTAAGTAACTATATTTCCCGTTAAACCCGTTAAGAGGGATCGGTTTCTTTAGTCGATAGAAGACGGGCTTTAGCTTTTTTTTTACTACCTTTAAATATTTAAAGTAGACTAATAGATACGTACTAGTATCGTTATTTACTAATCCCCTTAGCTATATAGCTAGGCTATTTACTATAAGTTAAATAGAGAGTATAAATAATTTCGAATTAATAAGCTATAGTATCTTAATAAGTCGTTAATAATTAAGGGATTTAATTACTCCTATATAGGCCGCTAGGGAGGAGCCCTTCTTTAATAGCTTTTATTTTTTAATACTATAGAGAAGGTATTAGAGTCGTACTCTAAACTACTTTCCTCTTTATACGGGGAGTCTAAATAAGCTTCTTCCTTAAAATTATTAGAGAAGATAGTATTAACTTCTACTTTTATAGTATTTTACGTTACCTTATATACGACGTAGTCGGAGTAGTCTTACTATTTATTTCTTTTTCTATAATTAAAATAACGGTCTTACTTTTTATACTCCTTAAAAGAGTAGTTATAAAGCTTAGAAGCGTCTTTAGAGTAAATAGACCTCTTTTCTAACTTATTAGGAAAGGGCCTACTTACAGTCGGCTACTTTCTCTTAGAGGTAGCTAATTAGTTACTTTAAACGAGCCGGGCCTTTTAGTACTAGTTATTCTTAAGTAGTACTCTATTAGCTAAAGTCGCGTATTTATAGAGCTTACTAAAGGTAGAATTACTATTATTAAATAGATCTATCTTATTTCTTAGCTCGAAGTAGAGCTTATCTACGAATTCTTCGTTCTACTAGTAGTAAGATAGGTAGATCTCTATTACTAGATACTCGAAATTCTTAATAAAGTTACTAACTTTACTAAACGCGTTTATATATAGTTAGTAAAATTTAACTTTTATCTTCTTCTTTACGTAGAGATCTTTATAGTATTTCTTAATATATTCTAATAGGTCTATATTAGATATAAAGTCTACTTCTTCTTCCCTAGAATTTAGCTATATCCGAATATAGTCTTTTACCGGGCCTACTAGTCGGAATATAATATAGGCTCGATAAATCTTAGCTATCTATTAGGGGGTTTCTCGTACGTACTAGTTCTTATTAATAGTAAGTTTCTATTCTATATTATAGAGCTAGTTCTTTAACTTAGACTCTCCGTTATTTTTAAATAAGATAGGGTTAGAATAGAATATAGTCTTTTAGAAGTTAGAGGTTTATAGGGATTTACTTTAGTAGTTTCCTATAATATCCTCCTCCTAAATAAGGATCTATATTCCGTTATCTAAGGTAATAGTTACGAATCCTAATAAGACTAATAGGAATCTCGCGGGGGGGGTACTAGGGTAGGAAGTAGAAGTATTTTTTATTTTCTCTATAGTAAAGGATAGTATATCTAATTCTAATAGGTACTTATAATAGTTCTTATTAGATAGAAGAGTCTATATTAGATCTAGAAATATAATTAGTTTAGTAGTTAGTTCTTTTCGTAAGAAGCTTAACTAAAAGGTTAGATACTAGACTAAATCCTACTAGAACCTTCCTAGGAGCCCGGGGGTTTAAAGTAGAGTACGATAGATAAGAGGGGTCCTTTAAGGGCCGATATTTAGGCTATTTAGTTATACCGTTATAGGGGGAAGTCTTACCTCTTCTATATCTTATCTACTATTAGGGTTATACTATAATAATAGAGTCTTAAGAGTAGACTTAGAGTTATACTAAGGGAGGACTATAAGTCCGGCCTTTATATAGGCGGCCGCGGGGAAGGATTATTTAAGGTCTTTCTCTAAACTCTACTATCTACTTATAGTTCTCTAGGCTTATTAGAGCTCTTCTTATAGCTTTTTAACTTACCTTTTATAGTTATCTCTTTTCTTAGCTAATTAGTTAAACTTATCGGCTATAGTATTTATAAAGGTATTCCTATTAACTATACCTACTTCTATAGTATATACTAGTCTTTTAGCTATAATAAGACGGAGACTATTATCTATTAGGGTATTAGTAATTAGGTTAGACCTCTCCTAGGTAGCTAGTATATCCTAGACTATATTATAGTCTAGGAGTTCTTTCTATCCTTCTATATTCGTTAAATAGGAGATTTAAAGTCTATTTTCTTCTCTAAGTAATTTAACCCTCTTAGTATACTTATCGATCTTCTCTTCGAGGCTATCTTTACTTATACTCTCCTCTTAAGAGGGGAAGATAGTCTTAAAGGTCTAGGGATTAATATATACGTCTTTATTAACGAATACCTCTAAGAGGGTTAGTTTATAGGTCTTAGTTAGCTTTCGCTAGTATACTTTCTCTTTAGGAGAGGGTATCTTACTTCTAGTCTAGCTCTAAGACCTAGTCTAAGCTTACGTACTTCTTACCCTACTCGGAGCTTAGCTTAGAGTCTTTTCCTTTCCTTTATCTTTCTTCTATAGGGAGGTCTTATAGGAAGGTAGCTTTAAAGGGCCTACTTAGTCTAGGGAGTCCGCTATCTTATTATTATACTAATTTAGTAATTTAGTTAATCGTATAAAGATAAGTTAGTTATAGGGTTTAGAATATAGGTCTAACCCTATATAATACTTTTATAGGTCCCTTTTCTCTAAGGGAGGTACTAGGTACTCTAGTAATATTAGGGCTCGAAGCGGTTAGTTTTAAGACTTACCTAAGGGAGTACTACGCGCTACCTACCCTAAGTACCGTAGACCTCTAGGGATTTTAGGGGGGTTAATATTTAGCTACCGTCTCCGGCCGAAAGTTAGAGATCTTAGAATAATATAAGACCCTAGAACTAAGTATAATTAACTAGAAATTATAATAGCTAAGGTAGTCTTCTAATTAACTAATAGTAGAATTGGTATATTAAAGCTATTCTAAGATAGTACTATAAGAGTATAAGAATAAGAGGTTCTTATACCCGAATAGGGCTTAGCGCGCTAAATAAGCTAACTAACTATTAAACTAATCCTCGGGATTACCTAATCTACTAACCGAAATAGGAAATAAGTAAAATAACTAGATTATCTAGAGAACGGGCCGTAATATAGCTTACTAGTCCTCTATTATCTATAGTAGGGCTTTAGTAAACTCGTAGACCTCCTTCTAGGGGATTATAAGAGCTTTAATTAGAATCTTCGAACTAAGTATTAGATTCTTTCTAAGTAAGCGGGCCTTCTTCTATACTTTAACCTATTAATTAATTAAATTATCGTAACGTAAAGCGTCGTCCTAGTATTCTAGATCTAGCTTCGGATCCGGCTTCTCTATAGTAGTTAGGTTATATTTTATCTACTTTAAGATATTATCTAGCTAGTATAAAGTCTAGTTATAATAGTCGATTAAGGACTAGGTTTACTTAAAGAATTTTCTTCTAAGTATTATATTATAATACCCGAGCTTATAGAAGAGGAACTAGGTAGATATATTCTTTCCCTAGATTAATAGATTAGCTTAAATAGCTATATTAACTAAGTAACCGTATTTCCCGTTAAACCTATTAAGGGGGATCGGTTTCTTTAGTCGATAGAAGACGGGCTTTAGCTTTTTCTTTACTACCTTTAAATATTTAGAGTAGACTAATAGGTACGTACTAGTACTACTATTTACTAATTCTCTTAGTTATATAGCTAGGCTATTTACTATAAGTTAAATAGAGAGTATAAATAATTTCGAATCGACGAGCTATAGTATCTTAATAAGCTATTAATAATTAAGGGGTTTAATTACTCCTATATAGGCCGCTAGGAAGAAGCTCTCCCCTAGTAGCTTTTATTTTTTAATACTATAGAGGAGGCGTTAGAGTTATACTCTAAATTACTTTCCTCTTTATACGAGGAGTCTAAATAAACTTCTTTCTTAGAATTATTAGAGAAGATAGTATTAACTTCTACTTCTATAGTATTCTATATTACCTTATATATAACGTAGTTAGGGTAGTCTTACTATTTATTTCTTTTCCTATAATCGAAATAATAGTCTTACTTCTTATACTCCTTAAAAGAGTAGTTATAGAGCTTAGAGGTATCTTTAAAGTAAACGAGTCTCTTTTCCGACTTATTAGGGAAGGACCTACTTATAATTAGCTACTTTCTCTTAGAGATAGCTAATTAGTTACTTCGGGCGAGTCGGGTCTTTTAGTACTAGTTATTCTTAAGTAGTACTCTATTAGCTAAAGTTATATATTTATAGAGCTTACTAAAGGTAGAATTACTATTATTAAATAGATCTATCTTATTTCTTAGCTCGAAGTAGAGCTTATCTATAAATTCTTCGTTCTACTAGTAGTAAGGTAGGTAAACCTCTATTACTAGATATTTAAAATTCTTAATAAAGTTATTAACTTTACTAAACGTATTTATATATAGTTAGTAGAATTTAACTTTTACCTTCTTCTTTATATAGAGATCTTTATAGTATTTCTTAATATATTCTAATAGGTCTATATTAGATACGAAGTCTACTTCTTCTTTTCTAGAATTTAGCTATATCTAAATATAGTCTTTTACCAGGTCTACTAGTTAGGATATAATATAGACTTAATAGATCTTAGCTATCTACTAGAGGGTTTCTTATACGTACTAGTCCTTATTAATAGTAAGTTTCTATTCTATATTATAGAGCTAGTTCTTTAACTTAGGCTCTCCGTTATTTTTAAATAAGATAAAATTAGAGTAGAATGTAGTCTTCTAGGAGTTAGAGGTTTATAGAGATTTATTTTAATAATTTTCTATAATATTCTTCTCCTAAATAAGAACCTATATTCTATTATCTAAGATAATAGTTACGAATCTTAGTAAGACTAATAGAGATCTTATAGGAGAGGTACTAGAACGGGAAGTAGAAGTATTTTCTATTTTCTCTATAGTAAAGGGTAGTATATCTAATTCTAATAGGTACTTATAATAGTTCTTATTAGGTAGAAGAGTTTATATTAGATCTAGGAATATAATTAGTTTAGTAGTTAGCTCTTTTTATAAGAAGCTTAACTAAAAGGTTAGATACTAGACTAAATCCTACTAGAACCTTCCTAGGAGCCCGGGGGTTTAAAGTAGGGTATAATAGGTAAGAGAGGTCCTTTAGGGGCCGATATTTAGGCCGTTTAGTTATATTATTATAGGGGGAAGTCTTACCTCTTCTATATCTTATCTACTATTAGGGTTATACTATAATAGTAGAGTCTTAAAAATAGACTTAGGGTTATACTAAGGGAGGACTACGAGTCCGGCCTTTATATAGACGGCCGTAGAGGAGGACTATTTAAGATCTTTCTCTAAACTCTACTACCTACTTATAGTTCTCTAGACTTATTAGAATTCTTCTTATAGCTTTTTAACTTATCTTCTATAGTTATCCCTTTTCTTAGCTAATTAGTTAAACTTATCGGCCGTAGCGTTTATAAAGGTATTTCTACTAACTATACCTACTCCTATAGTATATACTAGCCTTTTAACTATAATAAAACGGAGACTATTATCTATTAGAGTATTAGTAATTAGGTCGGGTCCCTCCTAGGTAGCTAGTATATCCCGGACTATATTATAATCTAGGAGTTCTTTTTATTCTTCCGTATTTATTAGGTAGAGGATTTAGGGTCTATTTTCTCCTCTAAGTAATTTAACCCTCTCGGCGTACTTATCGATCTTCTCTTCGAGGTTATCTTTACTTATACTCTCCTCTTAAAGGGGGAAGATAGTCTTAAGGGTCTAGAGGTTAATATACGTATCTTTATTAACGAATACCTCTAAGGGGGTTAGTTTATAGGTCTTAGTTAGCTTTTACTAGTATACTTTCTCTTTAAGAGAGAGTATCTTACTTCTAGCCTAGCTCTAAGACCTAGTCTAAGCTCGCGTACTTCTTACCCTACTTAGGGCTCGGTTCGGGGCCTTCTTCTTTTCTTTATCTTTCTTCTATAGAGAGGTCTTACGGAAAGATAACTTCGAAGGGTCTACTTAGTTTAGGGAGTCCGCTATCTTATCGTTATACTAATTTAGTAATTTAGTTAATCGTATAAAGATAAGTTAGTTATAGGGTTTAGAATATAGGTCTAACCCTATATAATACTTTTATAGGTTTCTTCTCTCTAAGAGAGGTACTAGGCGCTCTAGTAATATCGGGGCTCGAAGTAGTTAGTTTTAAGACTTACTTAAGGGAGCGCTATACGCTACCTACCCTAAGTACCGTAGACCTCTAGGGATTTTAAAGGGGTTAATATTTAGCTACTATCTTCGGTCGAAAGTTAGAGATCTTAGAATAATATAAGACCCTAGGACTAAGTATAATTAACTAGGAGTTATAATAGCTAAGGTAGCCTTCTAATTAACTAATAGTAGAATCGGTATATTAAAGCTATCCTAAGATAGCGCTATAAGAGTATAAGAATAAGAGGTTCTTATACCTAAATAGGACTTAGCGCGCTAAATAAGCTAACTAACTATTAGACTAATCCTTAGGATTACCTAATCTACTAACCGAAATAGGAAATAAGTAAAATAACTAGGTTATCTAGGGAACGGGCTATAATAGAAGTTCTAGGGTATATACTTAATTATAAACTTTTAAAACTTTAAATAAACCTACTATCTTATTATCTTTTTTTTTATAGGTCTATTAGTTTTTATATTTCTTATATCTATAAAGACCTTATCTTCTATAATAAATCTTAGTACGTCTTTTTACTTCTTATTTATATAGTATTCGTAGTATTTAATAGATTATTTAATAATAGCTTTTAACTAGGTAATAATATAATTAAATCTATTAATAGTATTATTTACTTTAAAGAATTCTCGTTATTAGGATAAAAATAGATTTAGTAGTATTAATTAGCTAGACTTAATCCTAAGTTTCGAGTAGAACCCATAATTAGCGAAGAATAGGGAAATACTAGTTATTTTAGAGATAATATTATTTATAACGAATTTTATAAGGGGGAGCTATTATACTTAATTATTCTAATAGAAATTTATAAATACCTAAAGGTATACTTTAATACTACTATTTACTTACTTAGTCTAGTTATCGGTTTTAGAATAAAATAATAAGGAGTATTTTAGGGTAATCTTAAGCCTTATAGATAATTAATCCTAAAACTATAATATAAACTAGATTTCTTAATTAGATAGAATATTATTAGGATAATTATAGAGGAAGTAAACTTAAGATATAAAGATATTAACTAACTTAAGTATATTAATTTTTTTAATAAAGATAATATAATATATCTTTATAAATCTATAAACTATAATAAGAATATATTTATATATATAATCGTACTATTATAATTCTAAAAGTAGGGTAATATAGTTGATAGAAATATTAGACTATATCTAAAATAGAACTAGTAGAGACTTAAGAAATCCTTAGAATAATAATTTAGAGCTTTTAGTTCGAACGTAAAGTTTATATACTTAGATATAGATTTTAATATCGTATATTATATATAGCTACTAATAGTCTTAGATAACTAGTTCTATTATTTTAATCTATCCTAGATATCTAGTAGGTATAGAATTATATATTTAGTATAGAATCTATATATAAAGTTTATTATAGAATAGTATAAAGAGGTATTCTTAATACTATATATAGTCTTAGTAAAGTATAAAGTCTAATATTAGTACTTATATAATTTTTTAAAAGTATTTTAGCTAATATCTTATACTTAAGTCTAAGAGTATAGTAATTATTTCTATAACTATTAATATAGTAAAGTATATAGAGTTAATTAGTTTATTAATAAATTAATTTATAGTAAAAAGGATTAGTAGTACTATACTTATAGGAATTTAGTCGAGGAGGTCTTTTAAAACTTCGTTACTAAGGACTTCTAGTAGAAGGACTATTCGTAGTCTATTTTTTACTCTATTATCGAAAGTATTATTCTTATTTAGTTAGTCCTCTAGTATTCTACTTAGTATATCTAGTTATATAGCTTTTAAGCCTAGTTAATAAATAATTCTAAAATTAAATTATAATAGAAACTCCGACTAGTAAATCTAGTATTATAATAGTACCTTTATAATTATAAAGTATTCTAGATTCTTATAGTTAGTAATAATTTTAAATAATTCTATAATTTCTTAGAGTTCTAGTTACTATTCTTCTAAAAACTTAATAATTACTAGTAATTCTTTATTATAGATCTTATAATTATATTTAGTAGTATTATATTTACTTAAAAAGTAGACGACTATATATAGAATACTATTATTATTATATTAGAAAAGAATACCTCCTAATATCTAATTAGAAGTATTAGTTTCTAGAACTATCTTCTTAGTAAAGTTATATATTACTAGTACTAGTACTATAATAAAGGAATTCTTAAGTAATTTAAAGATAGTTATTTATTTAATAGTCTAATTTTATAGTATATTCTTATATAGAAGTTTATTAAGTAGAGTATATATCTTTAAAAAGTCTTAAATAAAGTATTAGTAAAAGTTTATAAAGCTTAGGAATTTCTATAAATTCTTTAAATAAGGGGGTTATATTTATTTTAAAATTATAATAACTTTCTTAGAGTCTATTTTAATACTACTAGAGAAGATAATAAGTTTAAGATATTTAGTCTCTATAACCTCGAACTTATATTTATAAATATTAATTTAAAGACTAGTATTAATTAATCTCTAAACTACTTCTTAGATATACTTCTAATATTCTTTTTTATTATCTAAGTAGACTAGAACGTTATTAAGGTATACGGTATAAATATAGTCTAATAGATTATAAAGAATATAGTTAATATAGTTCTAAAAGGATACTAGTACGTTATAAAGGCTAAAAGATATAATTAAAATTTTAAAAAGTCTAAAATATATAATAAATACTATTTTCTACTTATATTCTTTAGTAATATATAACTTATTAAAGGTAGTAATAATATTAAGTTTAGTATATACCTTTATATTATAAAGAGTATTAAGAGTTTCTTAGATAAGGGATAGTAGATAGTAGTTTTTAATAGTAATATTATTTAGACTTCTATAATCTTAATATATACGTACTTCCCTATCTAGTATTATTACTAGAAGTAGAGAGATAGTATATTATATATAGGATTTCTAGATAAAACCCTTATTTAGATTATTATCTAGCTATTTATATACGACTTAGAGTTTAAGTAAAAAAAAGAGATAATTCTTTTAATATAGGAATTCTTTATCTAAAATAATATTAATTTTATAATCCTATACTTATCTTAGTAGAAGTTCGTCTACTTTTCTAGAGAGAAATCTAGTTACTATATCCTTTAACTATTCTAGGAGTTTCCTTTTTAGCTCGTTATTAGATAGAGGTAGTTTCTCTACTAGAAACTTATTAATATCTAATTCTTTAATACCTCGAAGGTATAGGGTATATTTATAGTTAGTAAGAAATTTATAAAACTATAGTAGAAATTTATTTAGAAGATTAGTTATAATTTTACTATTTAGAATACCTTTAAATTCTTCTTTAGTAAGATTTAAAATTTAGTCTTCTTTATACTTTAGTAATACTTTAAGTACTTAGTCTAGCTTATTCTATATAATATAGGTAGCTTTTATATTAGATTATTTATAGAATTATATAAAGATTATAACTTATATAAAATAGATATTAGAAAAATTAAAAAGTTTATAATTTAGTTTAGTTAGTAGGGAGATACTAAGTAATAGTAGTAGTTCTTTCTTAGATTTCTTTAAATTAATTCGGCGTCTACCTACTCGTATAGCTAGTAGTAGTTTAGTTATAGTATAATTTCGTATTATAATTACTTAATATTCTAGAATTTTTCTATATTTAGTATCTAAGTTCTTTATTCTATAATAAAGGTAGCCTAGTATAAGTTTAGGGGGTAGGTCTATTAGAATCTCTCTATTCGATTAATAAAGATTATACTCGTTAATATCTTCGATATATAAAGATAGTTAATAATTTATTATATTAGAATATAGCTTAGGGTATAATAGTTTAGTTTTATCTAATATATTTTTATTAGAAGGGGTAGTCGAGAAACTTATTTATATAGTCTTAGTTTCGTAATAGTAGTATTTCTAATAGTACTAAGAATCTATATTAACTATTATTAAAGTCTAATTAATAGATAGGTTATATTTCTAAAGCTAAGAAAGATCGAGAATAATAAGAGTATTTTAGACTAGATTAGTAATATATAATAAGTAATTTTTATAATAGTTTCTAACCTATATAGATAAGATAGTATATTAAGTAAGTATATTACTAGTATAGCTATTAACTAGTAAGAGCTTCTTTAGAAAGGATATAGTATAGATATTAATAATATATTTTTAAGTAAAGGTTTAGTTAAGAAAGATAATAGCTAAGTATCTACTATTAATAAGACTTTATATATTAATAGTAGTATATATAAGTAGAAAAGAAGTATAAATAAATAATAATTTACTATTTATAGATCTAAGTTAAAGGGGGGTCTTTTTACTTAGAATAGTCTAAATCTAGTATAGTTACTTATCCTATAATTCTTTCCTATCTAACTTCTAGTTACGATAATAACTAGAGGTTATATATTTTTTAAGTTATTAATATAAGAGATACTTATAGAGGATAATACTAAGCTAACTAGTATATTAGTATAGGGAGCTTTAATCTTAGATATAGAAGTTTTAGTTCTAATATATCCTTAAAATTAATCTATAATATAGTTAAAAAAGGGATTATTAAATAAATATAGATAGGGAGATTAGTTATTAATATTCTAATTATTATATTAAAACTAGGGGCGACCGTACTAGGGTTATATATATTAGTTCTAGGCCTATTAGTATTAGGGGTATTAAAACTAGATATATATTACTTATTAGTTCTAAGATATTTATTATATAGTTTACTCTTAGTCCTAGACTCTACCGAATTACTTATTATTTTTCTTCTTTTTAAGATATATATTCCTATATTAGTCTAGTTTACTATAATAGAAGTAGATATTAATAGTCTTATATTCTTTATAGGAGATATATAGGGTATATATTATATCTAAAATTATAGAATTATTAGTATAGATTAGAACTATTATTAGAGAAGAAAATATAAATACGAAGGCTAACTAAAGAATATTACTTAGCTAGTTATTATTTAACTAGAAGTCGGTACGTATACTCTTAATATATTCTTCTACTTATTTTCTTTTCTAAATTTATATAAAGAGCTTTACTTATTCCTTATAATCTATATAGTCTAGTTATTTTTCTTAAAGAATAACTATAGTATCTAGTATAGTAGAGACTTTAGTATATAGGGCTTAGACTTTTTCTATATTAGTTTTTTCTACTTTAGTAATCTATTTATAGAATTTAGCTTAGAAGTCTAAAAATAGCTAGCTATCTATAATAACTTTATTAAATATAGTAAATACTTCGATCTATTTATTAGAAGTAATATAATAGGTATTAAGAATCTTCTATAGATTAGTAATAGTTTACTATTTCTATTTAGTTAGATTATCTAGGTTAGACTATATAGTTTTAAGTTAGTTATAGTAGATATTAAGTATATTACTAGATATAAGACTTAAGATATATTAGATATATTTAAATTTTATATTAAAGATTACTCTATCTATAGTATAGATACTATAAATTTTATATTTCTAGTTTTTATACTTAGTTTAGCGCTTACTTATAGACTTATTAGCTTTATTAAATTTATTAGAGTTAGTAGTAAGACGATAGTAAGAGATATAAGTAGAGGTCTAAGTATATAAGATATTAACTTTACTCTAAAGCTACTAAATAACTTAGTATACTTCTTTAAGATCTATAGTAAGAGAGGAAATATAATATTATACTCCTATATCTAAGATATTTAGTATAGCTTTAATACTATAATAAGTTAAGAAAATAGGTTTCTTATTTTCTAATATAATTAATACGGTCGGGTTACTTACTACGCCTTCTATTCGAATAAAAGAGACTAGTATAGGAACTTAACTAATTATAGTAATAAGTTACTCGCCCTACTAATATTACTAATTCTTAGTAGCTATAGTATTCTTAGAATTCTTAGTATTCTTAGAGTTCTTAGTATTCTCGGTATTCTAGGTATAGCGTAGGTCTAGCTTAGTATCTTCTAGGTTTAGAGTAGTCGATTAGGCTATTAGAGGAGCGTCTTACCCTAGTAGTAGGATTAAAAGAAAGAATAGTATAAACTATTACGGTATAGATATACTAGAATTAAGATAGAATATAAGTTATACTATAAAGAACTAATACTAAAATAAGTAGAGGCTATATATATCTAATATAGTAAGGTCTAGTAAAGAAAGTACTATAGTTATAGATATAGTATATAATAGATATAAATAGTTATAGATTAGTACTATAATAATATTATTAGTATATTTAACTATTTATATATATTATTAGTAAATTAAAAGCTATTATTATTATATAGTTACTATCTATACTATTATATAAGATATTAAAATATTAAAATATAATAAGATAATTAAAATTATAAAAAATATAGCTAGTTTAGAAGCTAATATAATATTATATTAAGTAGTAGTCTAAGCTCTTAAAAGAGGGGGAAATTCGTTGATATAATACTATTAATATATTTATTAATACTAAGTTATTAATATTAGTCTATTATTATTAGTTAGAAGGATTCTTTAATTTTAATTATTTATAGAAACTATATTAAGCGCTCTATAACTTAAAAATATCTCTATTACTTTAATATAAAAATCTTACTAAAATACTTATAGAGCTAGGTCTTATATCTATTAAGAATACTTTCTACCTATAGAAAAATAAGAAGCTACTAGTCTTCTTTTTTATTAATAATATTATTATTCTTAATATACTAGTATACTTAGCTACTTTATATAAATTTAAGTATAAGCTATTATAATAATATAAGAATAGATCTCTAGGAGAATTATAAACCTTTTATAATATTTAAACTTTTAAAGATTATAATAGTAGCTCGATTTAGCTATTATAGAGTATATATATTAAAAAATTCGCTTAAAAGTATCTCTTATTAAAGCTTTATATAAAGCTATCTATTATACTATTATTATTTAAGAAACTAATACTCTTAAAGAATAAAATAATAGATTTAGTTAAGTAATAATACGTCTAACTAGTTAGATTTATTAATTATATAGTAAGAGCTATTTATTTAGATATCTTAAAAGTTTATTTAAAACTAGCTAAATTTCTTATAAATTCTTTATAATAGTATCTAGATACTACTTATTAAATAATTATCTATTTATTAGATATAAAGAATTAAGTAATATACTATAATATATTAATATCTATTAAATTAATATATATAACTAATAAATTTATACTTAAATCTATACCTAACTTTTATAAAGTATTAAATATCTTCTTTACTAATTATAAGACTATTTAGAAAAGTTTATAAGAATATATATTCTTTCTATTTAATAGATTTATTAACTAGAAGACTATACTATAATTATTAAATAAAATCTAGACCTAATAGGTTACTAGGTCTTATTTAGGATTTATACTTAAGATAGAAAAGAAGAAGTTAGAATAAAGAGATAATAGTTTAATTATATTAATAGGTAAGAATTAATCTAGATTTAAATTAACTATAAGAAAGAAAACTATCTAAAAGATTTATAATTATTATATATTAATTTAATTTTCTTAAATTTATAGGATTTATAGCTCTATATCTCTATTAATCTATTAATTTATAAATTTATAAATTTATAGAATCTATATCTACTAAGATATATAAATTTATAAATCTATTATATAATCTTTTAGTAAAGCTATTTATACTTACTTATACTATAGTTATAATTATTATATTTTATATTAAAATTAATAATAGATTTAATCTTAGGTAGTTCTTTTTACTACTATTCTATAGTATATATTTAGTTAATAATAATATTTTTTCTCTTTAAATCTTTAACTTAGAGGTTATTCTAGGTCTAGTATTCGACTATATTACTATTAGCTTAGAATCTTTTTAAGTTATACCTTTCTTCTTTTATAATTTTTTATAAAATTAAAGAATATCTTATACTTATTAACCATATTAGTTATAATAGTTCTAAAATATTCTCTTATTCTTAATATAGTAGGTTAGAGGTATTTTATATTATTTTTCTAACTAATAATAAATACTATAAGGCTTATATTTATATAAATATATAAAATTTTTACTAATTATCTAGAGTATCTATAGCTAAGTATCTATTTCTAATTAATATCTATATATTAGAACTTATATATATTAAAGCGATTTATTAACTATACTTAAGAAAAACTTTAAGATTAGCTATAAGAGATTAAAAAGTATTATAAGAAATTACTTTATTATATAACTAAGTTTAATTAAAAGTTATCTAATATATAGGTAAAAGTTTAATATTTATAGAAATAAAAAGAGTTTCTTAATAAGAAGGTAGCTAGATAGTCTTATACTCTTAAGGCTAAACTTAATACTAAAAAGATAGAGCTTTAATAGCTAGAGTAGTAGAAGAATCTAGGGATATCTTTAATTATATTAGATATTACTTATAATATTATAAATAATATTACTTCTTCTAGTTTATTAATTATCTTTTATTATATTATAGATAGTTTTAATCTTCTTAACTTATTATAAGATAAACTTATCTTATTCTTAAATTTTCTTTAAAATTATAGTTTTAGTACTCCGTAAGTTTCTTAGAATAATTAAGATTATTTTTAAATTCTTAGATTTATTTTTATAAAATTTCTTTTTTATCTATTCCTTACTATTTAATTAGATAATACTTTTTTCTATTTCTAATCTTCTTATTTAGAATTTCTTTTACTTTCTCTTCTTTAGAGTTCTCTTTATATATATCTACTTCGTATACTACTAGTTTAGTATTTTATAATACTTTCTCTAATAAGCTTATATAGAATATATAGTAGATTCTTATTTATAATTATAGTTTTAACTAATAGTTTATTAGTAATATTTATTTCTTAATTTTATAAGATTTAATCTTAGTATAGTCTAGTTTATTATTAGGTTACTAACTCTTAATATTCTTTTATAATAACTATATCTTTTCTTTCTTCTTAAAGAGGGGTTCCTTTTTATATTTTTTATTATAGTATTTTTTTATTTTTTCCTAGAGGAATTCTATATCTTCTTTTAAATATTAGTATATTTATAGAATTATTTTTACTATTCTTTTATTATTTTAGCTATAGGACTAGAGTTATCTAGATTTCTTATATATTTTTAGTTTAATTTTATAGTTTATAAAGAATAGTATTATCTTTATTATACTATATTATAAGGAGAGATAGTCGAGTAGTATATAAGTACTCGTCCTAAAAGTTAATATTATCCTACTAGTAAATTAACTATAGGTTTAATTTCTACTCCCTCTACTAATTTTCTTATATAGCCTAGAATATAGAAGGTAGGAACTACTTCTAGGCGGTAAAAATCGCCCCTTAATTCTGTATACCGCCCGATTACAGAAGCGAGGGCGACGTAAGTATAGCGCCTATTCCTCGGCCTAATTAGCTCGGCTTAAAAACCGATCTTTACTAATCTACCTCCGAACCTTCTCTCTCTTATTCCTAAGGATAATAGCTACGTAGCTAGAAGTTCTACCAGCCTATTTCTAGCTATTAAAGGTTAGAATAATAGAACTTACCCTAACCCCTCTATTAGAAGAGGTAGATATTATATTATCTTAGTAGCCTATAATTAATTTATTATATATTCGCCTAGGGTTTTATACTAAAGAAGTTTTCCCCTAGATATATAACTAAAGCTAGATTTATTTAATCCCCTTAACTATATTTTATACGTTCTATATATATCTAAATATAGTTACTATAATAGAAATTCTTATTAAATACTATATTATAAACTATTATATATAAATTAAACTATAAATAAAAGTATAATCTAATTATTTTAATAATAGTTTAGATAGTATCTAAGGTATTATTCTACTATTTAGTTTATTTATTCTATTAGTCTATCTATTTATAAATAATAGGTAGTTAATATATTATACTTTATTTCTAGTTTAGCTATAAGAATTTACTAGAATATTACTATAAACTTAATATTTTTATTTAAGATTATTTTATCTAGTATTCTATATTTATTAAATATATATCTTAGTAGAATATAAATAAGTTATTCTACTATATTTCTCTTATTTTTATATAAGATAAAGTAGATATACTTTATAAACTTATCTACTACTATTAGTATAGTATTATAGAATACTCCTATTATTATTTTCTTAGAATAGAGTAACTATATAATAAAGTTTATAGTTATAATCTTCTATAAATCTTTTATATTCTTTATTAATTATAGTAGTTTATAGAATATATATTTAGTATAATTACTTTTATAGTAGTCTATATATTTTATAAGAACTTAAAGAACTAATTATCTTATATATAAAAAGTAGTAGATTCTATTACGGCCTATTCCCTAGGTAACCTAGTTATTTTACTTATTTCCTATTTTAGTTAGTAGATTAGGTAATTCTAAGGATTAGTTTAATAGTTAGTTAGTTTATTTAGTATATTAAGCCCTATTTAGGTATAAGAACCCTCTATTCTTATACCCTTATAGCGCTATCTTAGGATAGCTTTAATATACTAATTCTACTATTAGTTAAGTAGAAAACTACCTTAGCTATTATAACTCTTAGTTAATTATACTTAGTCCTAAGGTCTTATATTATTCTAAGATCTCTAAATTTTAGTTAGAAATAATAGCTAAATATTAATCCCCTAAAATTCCTAAAGGTCTATAATACTTAGGGTAGGTAATACGTAGTACTTCCTTAGATAAGTCTTAAAACTAACTATTTTAAGCCCTAATATTACTAAAGTACCTAGTATCTCCTTTAGAGAGAAGGAACCTATAAAAGTATTATATAAGATTAGACTTATATTCTAAACCTTATAACTAACTTATTTTTATATAATTAACTAGATTACTAAATTAGTATAATAATAAGATAGTAAATACTAAGGACTAAACTAACTCTTTAAGATCTAATTCGTCTAATAAATAGTCCTCCCGCCCTATCTTCTTATAGAAGAAAGATAAAGATAAGATATAAGCTATAAGCTAAGTAATAAATATATAAGTTATAAGTAGGGCTTAAAGTAGGGTTAGAAGCTAAAAGCCCTCTCTTAAGAAAGAAGTATACTAGTAAAAGCTAACTAAAGCTTATAAACTAACCCTCTTAAAGATATTTATTAATAAAGATATATATATTAACCCCTAGACTCTTAAGACTATCTTCCTCCCTTAAGAAGAGAGTATAAGTAAAGATAGTCTTAAAGAGAAGATTAATAAATATATTAAAAGGATTAAATTACTTAGAGAAGAAAATAGACTTTAAATCCCCTACTTAATAAATATAAAAGGATAGAAAGAACTTCTAGACTATAATATAGTCTAGGATATACTAGCTACCTAAAAGGAATCTAACCTAATTACTAATATCCTAATAGATAATAGTCTCCGTCTTATTATAGCTAAAAGGCTAATATATACTATAGGAATAGGTATAGTTAGTAAGAATATCTTTATAAATACTACGACTAATAAGTTTAACTAATTAGCTAAGAAAAGGAATAACTATAAAAGATAAGTTAAAAAGCTCTAAGAAGAGCTCTAATAAGTTTAAAAAATTATAAATAGGTAATAAAGTTTAGAGAAAGATCTTAAGTAGTCCTTCCTCGTAGTTATCTATATTAAGATTAAACTCGTAGTTCTTTCTTAGTATAACCCTAAGTCTATTCTTAAGACTTCGCTATTATAGTATAACCCTAATAATAAATAAGATATAAAGAAGATAGGACTCCTTCTTATAATAGTATAGTTAAATAACTTAAATATCCGCCCCTAAAGGACCCCTTTTATCTATTATATTCTACTTTAAACCTCTAAGCTCTTAGAAAGGTTCTAATAGAATTTAGTCTAATATTTAACCTTTTAGATAAGCTTTCTATAAAAAAAACTAACTATTAAACTAATTATATTTCTAGATTTAATATAGACCCTTCTACCTAATAAGGACTACTACGAGTATCTATTAGAATTAGATATACTACCCTTTACTACGAAGAAAATAGAAAAAGCTTCTACTCCTCGCCCTAGTACCTATTCTACGAGATTCTTATTAGTCTTACTAAGGTTTATAACTATTATTTTAGATAATAGAATATAGATCTTTATTTAGGAGGAGGATATTATAGGAAACTACTAAAGTAACTTTTTATAAATCTTTAGCTTCTAGAAGACTATATTCTACCTCGACTCTACCTTATTTAAGAATAATAAAGAGCTTAAGCTAAAGAACTAGCTCTATAATATAGAATAGAAACTTATTATTAATAAGGACTAGTACGTATAAGAAACCCTTTAATAGATAGCTAAGATTTACTAAGCCTATATTATATCCCGACTAATAGACCTAGTAAAAGACTATATTTAGATATAGCTAAATTCTAAAAAAGAAGAAGTAAACTTTATATTTAATATAAATCTATTAGAATATATTAAGAAACGTTATAAAGATCTTTATATAAAGAAGAAGATAAAAGTTAAATTTTACTAACTATATATAAACGTATTTAGCGAAGTTAATAACTTTATTAAGAATTTTAAGCGTCTAGTAATAAAGATCTACTTATTTTATTACTAGTAGAATAAAGAATTCGTAGATAAGCTCTACTTCGAGTTAAGAAATAAGATAGATCTATTTAATAATAGTAATTTTATCTTTAATAAGCTTTATAAATATATAACTTTAATTAATAGGATATTACTTAAGAATAATTAGTATTAAAAGATCTAGCTTATTTAAAGTAACTAATTAGCTACCTTTAAGAGAAAGTAGTCGACTATAAGTAAGTCTTTCTTTAATAAGTTAAAAAAGAAGTCTATTTATTTTAAAGATACCTCTAAACTTTATAACTACTCTTTTAAGAAGTATAAAAAGTAAAATTATTACTTTAATTATAAAAAAAGAAATAAATAGTAAAACTACTTTAACTATATTATATATAAAGTAACGTAGAGTACTATAAAAGTAGAAGTTAATATTACCTTTCTTAATAATTTTAAGGAAGAAGCTTATTTAAACTTTCTATATAAAAAGAAAAGTAGTTTAAAGTATAACTTTAATATCTCCTCTATAATATTAAAAAATAAAAGTTATTAGAAAAGGACTTCTCCCTTATAACCTATATAGGAGTAATTAAACCCCTTAATTATTAACGACTTATTAAGATACTATAACTTATTAATTTAAAATTATTTATATTTCCTATTTAACTCGTAGTAAATAGCCTAGTCGTATAGCTAAGGGAATTAGTAGATAGTAATATTAGTATATATCTATTAGTCTACTCTAAATATTTAAAGGTAGTAAAGAAAAAGCTAAAGCCTATCTTCTATTAATTAAAGAAACTAATCCCCCTTAATAAGTTTAATAGAAAATATAGTTATTTAGTTAATATAGTTATTTAAGCTAATTTATTAATCTAGGAAAAGAATATATCTATCTAGTTCCTCTTTTATAAGCTTAGATATTATAATATAATATTTAGAAGAAAATTCTTTAAATAAACTTAATCCTTAATTAACTATTATAACCGAACTTTATACTAGTTAGATAATATTTTAAAGTAAATAAAATATAACCTAACTACTATAGAAAAGCTAGATTCGAAGCTAGAATTAGAATACTAGAACGATACTTTACGTCGTAATAATTTAATTAATTAATAGGTTAAAGTATAAAAGAAAGTCTATTTACTTAGAAAGGATCTATTATTTAATTTAGAGATTTCTATTAAAGTTCTTATAATCCTTTAGAAGGAGGTCTATAAGTCCGCTAAAGCCTTATTATAAATAATAAAGGATTAATAAACTACTTCTAAGAAAATATAGAGGAACGCGAATAGTAATATTAATAATAGTTTAAGGAGTATTAAATCTAAGAAAAATTAATAAGGTTATCGAAAAAATAATAGAAAGAAAAAAAAAGTAATATTTATTCTTAATAACCTATTAGAGTAGGTTATTAGTAATAAATTTAACGTATATTTTCTTAAGCCTTCTAATATATAGAAGCTTATAAATAAGGAAGAAGTTATATTAGAAGCTACTAGCTTATATAAAGTTAACTTATTAATTAAAAATAGATAATTAAAAGACTTAATAAAATAAGATATAATAGTAGAAAAGCTTCCTTATAAAGATTACGTAGAAGCTATCTTAGACTACTTCTCTAAGATCGACTTAGATAAGCTATCCTCTAGAAGGAAGAATATTAACTATAAAATTATTCTTAAGGATAATATAAGTAAGTTTAGTATAAGTCTACTTTATAATATATTCTTTAAAGATTTAAAGTTACTAAAAGTCTACTTAGAAGAGTACCTAAAAAAGGGCTTTATTATAACTAATAATACTAACTTCGTTTTACCTATTCTATTTACTAAAAAGCTAAGAAGGGGGTAGAGATTCTATATTAACTATTAAAAAATTAATATAATTATAAAGAAAGATATTATAATTATTTTCTTAATTAAGAAGATACTAATATAACTCTTTAAAGTAAAGGTCTTTACTAAGCTAAACGTATATTAAGTCTTCTATTATATTAGACTAGATCTTAATATAAAAGACCTTATAATTTTTAAAATATAATATAAGAATTATAAATATTACGTTTTACCTTTTAAATTATATAATAGACTAGTAACTTTTTAATATTATATTAATTAAGTACTTAAGAATAAAATTAATAAAATCTATATTATTTATATAAATAATATTTTAATCTACTTAGAAGACCCTCTTAAATATAAAAAATATATAAATAAAATCCTAGATAAGCTTAAGAAGGTCGAATTATAGATTAATATTAAAAAAAGTAAGTTTATAGTTACTAAGATAAAGTTTTTAGATTTTATTATTAATATTAAAGAGATTTATATAGACCTCGATAAGATAATAGCTATTAAAGATTAAAAGAAACTTATAATCCTAAAAGAGCTATAAGTTTACCTAGACTTTTATAACTACTACTATAAATAGTTAAAAGACTATAATTATATAGTCTATTTACTTATCTAACTACTACGAAAGGGAAAATTCTATACCTTTAGATCTAAAGAGCGAGCTATATTTAAGAAAAGTAAGGTATTATTATATTTAGACGTTATTATAAGATATTACTCGCCCTATTATAGAATCTATATAGAAATTAATATAAATAATAGTATTTTAGTAAATATCTTTATATAGTTCTAAGATAATAGAATTTAATAACTTATAGTCTACTTTATAAAGATAATAAAATTTATAAAAATAAATTATAAGATCTATAATAAAAAGATACTTATAGTTATAAGAGGATTAAATAAATAAAAGACTTAGCTTATAGGGTTATAACTAAATAAACTCTTTTAAGTTATTATTAATTATTAGGTACTAAAGTATTTCTTAACTAAGTATAAACTAACCCTATAATAGTCTTATTAGGCTAAGAAACTCGTAGATTACTACTATATTATTTATTATTACTCTAGAACTATTAATATTATTACGGATATTCTCTCTTAAAAATAAAAGAAATTAAAAATTTAAAAGGAAAAAGATAAAGTTACTAGAACTTATATCTTTATTCCTTTTAAATAGACCTCTACTATAATAGCCGTATTAATAGCTATTATTAATACTTAAGATCCTAAGTATAAAATTAAAGCTTATTCTTACCTACTTCTTAATTATATATTTTACGAAAATTATATATATACTATACTTAAACTAGAATAAGAGTTAGCCCGTTAAGAATATAAGTATCTATCTTTAACCCTATCTAGGCTCCTTCTCTAAAAAGAGAAGTTAGTAGTATCTAAAGTAGAGTTTTTTAAGATCTATCTTATTTAAGTAGTATATATTATATAGATTATTACTTATTTAAGTATAAAGAAAATTATTAAACTTCTAAGAAACCTATATTACTAAGATATAATAAATAAAAATATAAAATATTACGTAAGAAACTATAAATAGTACTAATAGAATTATAAATCTTAAAATAAGACCTTAGGTCTCCTTAAACTACTTTCTATACCTAAAAGAGTATAAAAAGATATTTCTATAGACTTTAAAAGCTTTTTAAAGGACTATAAGAGATATAATAATATATTTATAGTAATATATAAATTATTAAAATATACTTTTTTATTACCCTACTTTAAAACTACTATTATTAAAGATATAGCTACTCTTTATTATATATATATATAATAAGTCTTTAGTCCCCTATATACTATAGTCTTAAATTAAGGCCTATAGTTTATATTAAGCTTTATAAAAGAATTATATAAGTTTATAGAAATTAGCTAATTATTATTTATAACCTACTATTTATAAACTAATAGTAATACGAAAGTTTTTAATTAATAGCTAGACTAATAATTACGCCTCTTTCTAAACTTCTATTAAAATAACTAGTCTAATCTTCTATCTAATATAGACTAGACCTAGGTAATTCTTTTATATAATATAATAGGATTTTCTTTATTCGAGATCGAATTTAGCTATAAGGCTTATTATTACTAGGATTAATAAGAACGTATTTATAAACCTTCTAAATTATTAAATAATATAACTATATAAGTAGTCTAATAGGTTCGTAACTATATTTAAGCTAATATTATAATAACTTAGGAAGCCTAAAGTTAATAAGTTAATAAAAAATACTATCTTCTAAATTTTAATATAAGAGATTAAGTCTATATTATACCTAAGAGATTTACTATCTTAAGACTAAGTCTAAAATTAGACTAGTAAATTTATAAATCTTATTTTATTATTAACTAAAGGTATAGCTCTTATATAGTCTAGTTATCCTTTTATATAAAGAGATATAATATTTTCTATACGAATAGATTATATAAAGCTATATAAGATTTATTACCTAGTTAAGTACTCTTTAAAGAACTAGTTATAGAAATAAATAAGTATATTAAGTAGTTAATAACCTATATCTTTAATAGCTAAATTATTTATAGTAAGCTTTACTATTAAATAAAATAGGTAGACTATAACCTAGATCTAATCTATTACCTAATAAGCGATTTTATAAATATAGTCTAAAAAGTAAAAGAGTTCTATAATAAGTACCCTAATAAGCTAGACCTATCTAAATAGCTAGTCTAGTAGTTAGAAGTTATATTATAAGATAAGTTTCTTAGCCCTTAGTTAAAAGATAAGGTACTAGTTAAAATAAAAATCTAGAAAAATTATCGATATTAAGTATAGGTTCTTATCCTTTATAACCTATCGAAATAGATAGTATAATATCTAAAGCTTAGGGTAATTACCTCTAAGTTTAGGGTACCTCTCCTTTATAATCTACTAAAATAGATAATATAATATCTAGAGCCTATAATAACTACCCTTAAGCTTAAAGTACCCTTTTATAGTCTTACTTTACTACGAGTAAGAACGTAGGAGGAGTAAGTCTTACCTTTTAATAGGACTACGCGTATATAACTTCTAGGTAATATTAAAAACTAAATTATTAGTATTCTTTTATATATTTTATAATACCCTTTAAATATATTAAGCGCGTTATATAGTATATATATTAGAAAAATATTTTTTAAATAATAATTTATATAATAAAATAAGTAGATATATATAGAACTATATAATATTAATATACTTTAAGAATAATCTAGAGGGTATTAGTTAAATTATTTTTCGAGTAGGGAGTAATAGATATAGGTATCTATCTACCTCCCCTATCTTTCCCTCTTCTTTCTCCTCTCTCTAAAAGCGTTTTTTCTTAATTATTCGTTTACTAGGCCCTTAAGGATAAGGTCTTATTTTAGAAGAAAGATAATATTATAGTTTATTCTCTAGGTAACCTAGTTATTTTACTTATTTTCTATTTCGATTAGTAGATTAGGTAATTCTAAGGATTAGCCTAATAGTTAGTTAGTTTATTTAGCGCGCTAAGTCCTATTTAGGTATAAGAACCCTCTATTCTTATATCCTTATAGCGCTATCTTAGGATAGCTTTAATATACTAATTCTACTATTAGTTAATTAGAAGGCTACCTTAGCTATTATAACTCCTAGTTAATTATACTTAGTCCTAGGGTCTTATAGATTCTTATTAATCTTTTAAGAATTTTTTCTACTTCTTAGTATTCTTATACTAGTACTTTATAATATTATTTAATAAATTCTTTTTAGATTACTTTAGGTACGTATATTCTTTAGAATATATAAATAATTCTATTCTTTTCTTAGATTATTTCTTAGATTTTATCTTATTTATTTACTACTTCTATAGTAGCTATATAAATTTATTATATCTATTTATTTTCTTTCTAATTAAGGGTAATTTCTTATATTCTAGCTAGTTTTAGATAATTATAGATAATTATCCTATTTAACTATAATTTAAAAATTACTATACTAGATTTTTCTTTTTCTTAATAATTAGGTCTTCTACTTAAAGTATTAGCTTATTTATTTTCTAATTTCTTAGTATATATAATTTTAATATTATAGATTATAAGGGTCTATATCTATTATATCTATCTTCTAATTAAGGGTTTATTTTATAAAAACTTTATTAAATTCTTATAATCTATATAGATTATAATAGAGTATTTAAATCTCTATAAATTAGATCTTATTATATCTACTTCTATTAAAAGACTTCTAGATTATTATCGGACTAGCTATAGTAATATATTAGACCTTATATAATCCTATATTCTACTATTATATCTTCTTAAGAATTTATCTTATCTCTATCTAAATATAACTCTTTTACTATCTTAGTATTTCTATATCTATCTATCTATATATATCTTATAATTCGAATCCTTTCTACTCCTTTTTAAGAACTAGTAGTATAGTATTAATATTAAAAGCTAATACTTTAAAAGTTCTTATTAACTATATTATATAACGTCTATTTAAAGCTATTAGTATATCTTCTTATACTATCTATTTAAAGAAGAGTACTTACTCTAGTATCTATCTATCTAGTAAATAAAATAATCCTAATATATAATTAGTTAATAAAATATATTAGTAGTACTCTTATAAGACCTTAGAACTAAGTATAATTAACTAGAAGTTATAATAGCTAAGATAGTCTTCTAATTAACTAATAGTAGAATTAGTATATTAAAGCTATTCTAAAATAGTACTATAAGAGTATAAGAATAGGAGGTTCTTATATCTAAATAGGACTTAGTATACTAAATAAGCTAACTACCTATTAGACTAATCCTTAGGATTACCTAATCTACTAACTAAAATAAAAAATAAGTAAAATAACTAGATTATCTAGAAAATAGATTATAATATTATCTTTCTTCTAAAATAAAATCTTATCCTTAAGGGTCTAGTAAACGAATAATTAAGAAAAAAAAATACTTTTTAGAAGAAAGGGAGAGGTAGAGGAGGTAGGTAGATATCTATATCTATTACTCCTTACTTAAAAAAACGATTTAACTAGTACCCTTTAGATTATTCTTAGAGTATATTAATATTATATAACCCTATATATATTTACTTATTTTATTATATAAATTATTATCTAAAAAATATTTTTCTAATATATATACTATATAATATAAGACCCTAGGACTAAGTATAATTAACTAGGAGTTATAATAGCTAAGGTAGCCTTCTAATTAACTAATAG
>JASJFT010000313.1:0-40232 GCA_030770425.1 Darksidea phi | reverse complement strand
CTAAGCCCTTGTCTTGGCTTCCAACCTTCTCGGGATGCCCCGCATCCTGTGATTCGCGTGGGGTTGTAACATCTATTAGTTAAAGTCGTATATTTATAGAGCTTACTAAAGATAGAACTACTATTATTAAATAGATCTATCTTATTTTTTAGCTTAAAGTAGAGCTTATCTATAAATTCTTTATTTTACTAGTAGTAAGATAGATAAACCTTTATTACTAGATATTTAAAATCCTTAATAAAGTTACTAACTTTACTAAATATATTTATATATAGTTAGTAGAATTTAACTTTTATCTTCTTCTTTACGTAGGGATCTTTATAGTATTTCTTAATATATTCTAATAAGTCTATATTAGATATAAAGTCTATTTCTTCTTCTCTAGAATTTAACTATATCTAAATATAGTCTTTTACTAGTCCTACTAGTTAGGATATAATATAGGCTCGACGAATCTTAGCTATTTATTAGAAGGTTTCTTATATATACTAGTTCTTATTAATAATAAGTTTCTATTCTATATTATAGAGCTAGTTCTTTAACTTAAACTTTCTATTATTCTTAAATAAAGTAGAATTAGAGTAGGATATAATCTTCTAGAAGCTAGAGGTTTATAGAGAGTTACTTTAATAGTTCTTTATAATATCTTTCTCTTAAATAAGAATCTATATTCTATTATCTAAAATAATAGTTATAAACTCTAGTAAGACTAATAGAGATCTTATAGAGTAGGTACTAGGATAAAGAGTAGAAACTTTCTTTATTTTTTTTATAGTAAAGGGTAGTATATCTAAATCTAACTAATATATATAGATATTTTCGCGAGAAGGATTAAGTAGTAGGGAACTATATAGTATTAGGGGTAAAGGAGTTTATATTAGGTCTAGGAATATAATTAATTTAGTAGTTAGCTTCTTTCGTAAGAAGCTTAACTAAAAGGTTAGATACTAAATTAAATTTTACTAGAACCTTTCTAAGAGCCTAGGGGTTTAAAGGGAGATATAATAGATAAAAAAGGTCCTTTAGAGGCTAATATTTAAGCTATTTAGTTATACTATTATAAAGAGAAGTTCTACCTTCTCTATATCTTATCTACTATTAGGATTATATTATAATAGTAAAGTCTTAAAAGTAGACTTAAAGTTATACTAAGAAAGAACTATAAGTCTAGTCTTAGTATAGATAATTATAGAGGAGGACTACTTAAGATCTTTCTCTAAACTTTACTATCTATTTATAATTTTCTAGACTTATTAGAGCTCCTTCTAGAGCTTTTTAACTTATCTTCTATAGTTATCCCTTTTCTTAACTAGTAGATTAAATCTATCGGCCGTAGCGTTTATAAAGGCATTTCTACTAACTATACCTACTTCTATAATATTTACTAGCCTTTTAACTATAATAAAATAGAGACTATTATTTATTAGAATATTAGTAATTAGGTTAAGTCTCTTCTAGGTAGCTAGTATATCCCGAACTATATTATAGTTTAGAAGTTCTTTCTATCTTTTTATATTTATTAAATAGAGGATTTAGAATCTATTTTCTCCTCTAAGTAATTTAACCCTCTTAATATACTTATTAATCTTCTTTTTAAAGTTATCTTTACTTATACTCTTCTCTTAAGAGGGGAAGATAGTCTTAAGGGTTTAGAAGTTAATATATATATCTTTATTAATAAATATCTCTAAGGGGGTTAGTTTATAAGTCTTAGTTAGTTTTTACTAGTATACTTCTTCCTTAGAGGAGGGCTTCTAGCTTTTAACTCTATTCTAAGTCCTACTCGTAGCTTATATATTTATTACTTAGCTTATAACTTATATCTTATCTTTATCTTTCTTTTATAGAGAGATAGAATAGAAGAGTAGTTTATTAGATAGACTAAATCTTAAAGGGCTAGTTTAGTCCTTAGTATTTACTATCTTATTATTATACTAATTTAGTAATCTAGTTAATTATATAAAGATAAGTTAATTATAGAGTTTAGAATATAAGCTTAACCCTATATAATACTTTTATAGGTTCCTTCTCTCTAAGAAAGATACTAGGTACTTTAATAATATTAGGGCTTAAAGTAGTTAGTTTTAAGACTTATTATTACGAACCAAATATATACTACGGGATAGTAGTAAGAAGAGCTACTAGAGATTAAACCTATTACTAGCTCTAATATAGAATACGACGACTACGACTATAGTATAAACGATAATTGGTACGGACGGCTTTACTAGGAAGTTATATAATAGATTAGTAGATCTATAGAGCTTAGTAAATATAGATCTATAGAGCTATAGATCTATAGATTAGTAGATCTACGGGAACGTAGAGCTATAGATCCTATAGATCTAAGGAAACCAAATTAATATATAATAACTACGAATCTCCTAGATAGTTTTCTCTTATAGTTAATTTCGAATCTAGATTAATCCTTACCTATTAATATAATTAAACTATTATCTACTTATTCTAACTCCTTCTTTCCTATCTCAAGTATAAACCCTAAACGAGGCCAAATAACCTATTAGGCCCGGACCCCGTTTAATACCTTAACTATCCGGTAGGTAGGAACGGCTAACTACGATAATAGAAGAAGGAACCCGATAAAGCGGAGCGGCGTAGCCGCTAACTTAAGGCGAACCCTTAGAAGTAGGAAGCTACCGGGAATTCAGTTCCCTAGAAGGTAGTATAACTACGGAAAACTTTAAAAGAGTTATTAAGAATTAGTATATATTTAAGAAGAGGGAAGATACGTTAGAAGCCTAGCTTATAAAGTTAACTATCTAACTTTAGAGGTATATAAGTAAACTATTAAAGCTTAGAGAACTAGAGAAGTTCGATAGAACGAGATCGAAGCTTAGAGGATTTCTAGCCAATATAGTAATCTACCTCGACCTTAATAGGATAAAGCTACCTACGGAGAGCGATAAAGTATTATTTATAGTAGCTTAGTTTATAGGAAAGACTATTACTTAGTTTAAAACGTATCTAAATAAATAACTACGACTACCCGAAGCCTAACGAAGCGATAAAACGAAGGCTATCTTCTTAAGTTACGAGTACTTTAAGAATAAGTTATATATTACCTTTAAAGATATCGACTTAGAAAGACTAGTAGAATAAAAAATTACGCGCCTTAGATAGATAAAATCCGCTACGACCTATACGTCTAAGTTTAAATAACTCACTACTAAGATCTAATAGGGAGAAGTAGTCCTTATATTACGATACTACGAAGAACTAAAAGACTATATCTATTACGAGATAATTCGGATAGAACGACCCTAGACTATAAGAGGATTAATTAAATAAGCTATTAAGATTGACGATAATCTCTACCTCTAGAACTTAGAAAGAAAAGGGAAGATCGGATTCTACGAAAAGAAGAAAGAAGAAAAGTACTATAGACTAGAAGTAATAGTCCTAGGGGCTAGTCTAGAGTATAAAAAAAGGAAATAGAACTCTAAGAAATAAGAGCTCTATAAGAAGCGAGTATACTTTAAATACGAGAAGTAAAGATATCTAGTAAAAGATTATAGATTAGGTCTAAAGAAAGAAAAACCCTAATATACTTAGTAGGGTAAGAGGGATAGAGTAGCTACGATATAAGAATATAATACTATATATTAGACGACTTATATACGCGACTAGTATAAGACGTACTACGAAGCTAAGTTAAATACTAGCTATTAGCTATAGAAATAGCGGGTAGCTACGACTTAGGAGTCTTAGAGAAGAGTTTCGTTCTCGCTAGAAGTATAAGAAGAAGTACCCGAGGAAGACTTATCTACGGAGTAGAAAGACTTCGATAATACCCTAGATATACTATTATAAATAGTTAATAATAGCGATAAGTCCTTAGAACTAGAAGATAAAAACCTAGTTACGATATATAAGAATACTAGATATCTATAGATAATTCGACTATCTAAAGAAGAAATAAGACTAGTATTAGAACTCGATACGACTTATACTTAAGCCTTATAGTTTATAGAGAAAACTATAATACCTATAACGATATAAGAGATCTATAAAGAATAGTCTAGATCTTATCCGATATATCGACCGTTTAAAGATTTTAAATAGTAGGTCGAATAGAACTTTATTATTATAGATCTTATACCTAACTAAGAAACTTAGAAAGAAATACGGTATATTATAAAGACGGTTAATAAAGAATAACTATAGTATATAGTAATCGAATAATAGATTCCTATACGAACGACCTCTATAAAGTATAACGATTAGAGATATAAGATCGATCTAGAGGACGATCTATAATATAAAATAAGATATCTAGTATACTTTAAGATTATATAGATCTCGTATATATAAAAAGAATATAGACTCTATAAGAGAGTAAAGTAAAAAAACGACTACTACCTAGTAAAGGACTATAATAAAAGAATTACCTAAGTAGTTATACTAGAAGTAGTATATAGATAGTAATAATCTAAGAATTAGTAACGAAAGGGATATATTAGAATTATACTAGGACTACTTCTACTATTAAATTATATCTTAGAAAGACTATAGTACGAATACCTAGAGAATAAATATCCGAAGTATATCCAAACCAAGATTAATACGAAATATTAGCTAAAGAAGATAAGAATTTAAGGAACTAGAGGATAGGACTATATCTACCTCTATAGAACCTACTAAGGAAAGAAAATTATTACTTTAATTAATAGTAGAGCTACTCGAAACTTTATTAGTAAAGACTTCGTCCGAAGGAAGAAGATCCCCTAATAGAAGAAACGATACCCTAGCGTCGTATATACTATTAAAGGAGAACCCTTTAACAAACCTACGATATATAAAACTAAAGGTAAACTTAGCCTATAGGGATAGAAAAAAGAAAACGAAATACTTAATATAATTAAGATATTAGATAACTAAGATATAATCCTAGGAATACCGTAGCTATAAGAAGCTAATCCTTAGATCCGATAGATAAGCTAATAAGTATTATTCCTACAATAGAATCTAGAAGTAACCTAAGAAGAAAGTAATAATATTCTAGAACGATATAAAAGATAGAAAGAATTATTTACGGAACTAGAGAAAAGCCTACCCTAGTACTAGCCCTAGGACTACGTAATCCTACTATAAGAGGGAAAGATTCTAGGATTTAAACCAATCTATAAGTTAACCGAGGAAGAAGAAAAGATTATAATAAAGTACCTCGAAGATAACCTTATAAAAGGATATATTTAATATTCGAATTTATCTATAGAATACCCGGTTCTCTTCGTACCTAAGAAGAGTACTATAGAACTACGACTATATATTAATTACCGAACGCTTAATAATATTATAATTAAAAATCGGTACCCTTTACCTCTAATATCGGAGATATAAGATCGATTAAGAAAAGCTAAATAGTTTATACGACTAGATATCCGAAACGTATACTACTAGATACGAATTAAGAAAGGTAAAGAATAGAAAATAGCTTTTAAAACTAAGAAAGAACTATACGAGTACTAAGTAATACCCTTTAGACTTACTAATATACCCGCGATATTCTAGGAACGAATTAATAATATTTTATAAAACTACCTTAACTAGTTCGTAATAGTATACCTCGACGATATTCTAATCTACTTCGAAATAGAAGAAGAATATAAAGAATATATAAAGAAGGTCCTATAGGCGCTTAAGGAAGTATAATTATACCTTTATCTACGAAAATATAAATTCTACGTATAAGAAATAAAGTTTCTAGGATTTATTATTAGACTAGAAGAAATTAAAGTAGACCTATAACGGATTAAAAAAATTAAGAAATAGCCGACGCCGAAGAACCTTAAGGAACTATAATCGTTCCTAGGATTCTATAACTTCTATCGAAAACTAATACCGTAATAGAGTACGACGACGGTACTACTTACGTAACTTATAAAGAAAGATTAACCCTTCGAATAGAAGGAAGAGTACTAATAAGCTTTTAAGAAGATTAAAGAATAATTTACTAAGGAACCTATAATTAAGATATATAACCCTAAAGAACCCTTAATTATCGAAATAGATATATTAGACTATACGATAGGAGTAGTATTACTATAGAAAGACGATAAAGATAATCTTAGACTAGTATACTACTTCTTACGAAAAATATTACTAGCTAAGCTTAACTATAATATCTATAATAAAGAGTTATTAGTAATTATCGAAGCCTTAAAGAAATAGAGATCTAACCTATAAGAATCTAAATACCCTATTATAATCTATATAGATAAAGGAAATACGGTAGAATAACTTACCTATACCTTACTAAGATATATATTTAGTAAATATAGAATACTAGATAAAATTATCTTAGATAGAGATATTAAGTTTATAGTAAAGTTTTAGTAAACTCTTATAGCTAAACTAGAAATAAAATATAGTATATCAACCGCGTACTATCTATAGATAGACGGACTAATAGAATAAATAAATTAAATAGTAGAATAATACCTTAGATATTATCTAAACTACTACTAGAATAATTAGGTTATACTTTTACCTATAGTATAATTTACGTATAATAGTTCGTAATACAGCGTAATAAAGATAATACCTTTCTTTACGAACTACGGAATCGAACTAGAAATATATAAAGAACCGAGATAACTTTAGTCTTATAGCTAAAATAGAGAAGAAATAGTAAAAATTATTCTACGAACGTACTAATAGCTTAAAGAGGACGTAGAATTCCTTTAAAATAGAATAAGTAAGTACTACGATAAGAAGTAAAAGGAAGTACCCGCTTTTAAAGAGGGAGAAAAGGTATAGTTACTACGAAAAAATATTAAGAGTAAGCGACCTAATAGTAAACTAGACTATACTAAGATCGGACCCTATAAGATTAAAAAATAAGTCTTACCTATAAACTATCGACTAAGACTACCCCCGTAAATAAAAATCTATCCTACGTTTTATATTAGCTTACTAGAAAAAGTACTATAGGATACTAAACTAGTAATATACGAAGTAGATATATATAGAGAAGATAACGAAGAATAGAAAGTAGAAGAAATCCTAGATAAAAATATTAGAAACGGAAAAAACTATTACTTAATTTAATAGTAAGGAATAGATAAGAATAGGAGACTATAGAAACGAACCTAAGAACCTAAAGATAATCTTAATTATCCTAAGAAGCTTACGGAGTACTAAAACCGTAATCCTAAAGGAAACCCGGAGATAAGATAAGTTCGCCTTACGGTAAGTCGAGAAGACTAGTACTACCCGTAGCGTAGTACGAGGTATTTAATAAACTAGGAAGAGCGATATTATCTACGACGTTGCGAGCGATATCTAGAGCGATTAGAGAGGCCTCTAGATCCTCCTACTACCCTAGCCGCCGAAGCTCCTCCTCCTTAGTATTAAGTTTAGTCTTAAGAGCGCGAGACTATCCAGCCGTCTTCTTATTAAGAAACTCTTTTTATTTCTTTAAACGTTAAACCCTTACCTACGTATTAGATAACTCTTAACTAAATTCGGCTATACGACGAAGTAGTTCCTTATAATACTCTTTAGCTATCTATAACTAAGCTTAAAGTTTCTCTTATAAACGGTTAATAGATCGCTCTAATATATATAAGCCTATATATATAAGTTATAGTTAAAAATAGATACTTAGCTATAGAAACCCCTAATAACCGATACGAATTTCGTACGTTTATACGAATATAAGCCTTATAGTATTTACTTTTATTAGGAGAGATAACGTAGGGCGTCCCTAGCCTACTATACTAAGGGTAAGAAAATATTTTAGAACTATTACGACTAATATAGTTAGTAAGTATAAGACGTTCTTTAGTTTTATAAAAAACTATAGAGGAAGAAGGGTATAACTCGAGAAGATCCTAAGCTAATACTAATATAGCCGAATACCGGATCCGGAATAACCTCCGAGCCGAAGGTTTAGAGAGGGGAGATAGTATTACGAACTAAATATATACTATAGAATAGTAGTAAGAAGAGCTACTAGAGATTAAACCTATTACTAGCTCTAATACGGAATACGATAACTACGACTATAGTATAAACGATAATTAGTATAGACGGCTTTACTAGGAAGTTACGTAATAGATTAGTAGATCTATAGGACTTGGTAAATATAGATCTATAAAGCTATAGATCTATAGATTAGTAGATCTACGGGAACGTAGAGCTATAGATCCTATAGATCTAAGGAAATCAAATTAATATATAATAATTATAAATCTCCTAGATAGTTTTCTCTTATAGTTAATTTCGAATCTAGATTAATCCTTACCTATTAATATAATTGAACTATTATCTACTTATTCTAACTCCTTCTTTCCTATCTCAAGTATAAACCCTAAACGAGGCTAAACAACCTATCGGGCCCGGACCCCGTTTAATACTTATTTAAGAAAGCGCCGCGCGCTATCTACCCTAAGTATCGTAGACCTCTAGGGATTTTAGGGGGTTAATATTTAGTTACTATCTCTAGCTAAAATTTAGAGATTTTAGAATAATATAAGACTCTAGGATTAAATATAATTAACTAGGAGTTATAATAGTTAAGATAGCCTTCTAATTAACTAATAGTAGAATTGGTATATTAAAGCTATCCTAAGATAGTACTATAAGGGTATAAGAATAGGAGGTTCTTATACCTAAATAGGACTTAATATACTAAATAAGCTAACTACCTATTAGACTAATCCTTAGAATTACCTAATCTACTAACTAAAATAGAAAATAAGTAAAATAACTAGATTACCTAGGGAATAGGTTGTAATAGAGGTTATATATTTTAAGAGTAAATAAATAATATTCGAGTAGTTATAAATAAATTATTAATAAAAGTTTATAAATTTAAGAAATATTTAGATATCTTAATAACCCTTAGGCTTTAGTTACTCTTTAATTATTTAGACTTATACTAGGTTTATAACTACTCTATAAGGGGTTATAATAAAGTTAAAAAACTCTACTAACTTTATAAAGAAGGTATACTTTAAGACTTTATAATAAAGTCTCTAATTATATAATCTCTTAAAAACTTTATAAATATATTATTTATAATTCTCCTTTTCTTTAAAGTATATAAGAATATTATTTAAATAGATAATATATATTTTATTTAATAAGCTACTTAAGACTTTATAGATATATAACTAAAATATAATAGATATATTTATAAGGTTAAATAGTATTACTAGATATTTAAAATAGTTATAGTATATTTTAAATATTATTTTCTACTTATTATCCTTTTTAATATATAATTAATAATATATCTTATAGAAATTAAGTTTTATAAAGACCTTAGTCTTAAATAACTAATTTAGTATTTTACTTATAAGGGGTATAGGATAATAATTTTTAATTATTATCTTATTTAAATCTTTATAATTAATATATAATTAAAGTATATTATTAACTTTAGATATAAAAAGTATTAAAACTCTTATTAAAGACTTATTAGGTCGAATCTACCTCTTCTTTAAAGAGTTATCGAGGTATTTTTTTAAAATCTTAAGTTCTCTTCTAAAGAGATTATAAATAGATAGATTTAATAGTATTTTTTTCTTCTTAAGATTAATAGTATAGTTATACTTTAAGTTAGAAGTAATTCTACTAATAAGTTTAGGACTAAAATACTAAAGTTAATTATAAAAGTATTCTAATATCTTTATAACTTTCTTAGAGTTAATTTCCTTATTAAAATTATTATAAAAAGTATTTAGATAGTTTTTAAACTTCTATTACCCCTTTTAATAAAGAGCTATAATCTTTTATAAAGGGGTATTTATTATTAATATTATAATCTAGAAGATTATAGCTTTAAATAGTTATACTAGTTTAGAATATTACTTTATATAATAGATAAGATAATTATAAAGTTATAAAACTTAGTTTTTTAACTAAAGTAAATTCTATTTATTCTAATATTAAATATTTTAAGGCTTATTACCTCTTAAGGTTTATATTTTACTAATAGATATCTATAAATATTCTATAGCCTCTATTATATCGAGAAATTAGAGTTAATACTCTTTCTTACTTATAAGTAATTAAGTATAAAAGCTTTCTAGGTATAGTATATATACTTTCTTCCTAGATTATAGCTATTATATTAAATTATTAAGTATTATCTTAACTTTAATATATTTAGTTACTATACTTTTATTCTACTACTTAAAAGATCTTTTTTAGTAATTTACTTAAAGGTCTACCTTATATAGCTATAGCTAATTAAAGATAAGATTATAGCTATTTATAAGAGTAGTTTAAAATATTTAAGAATCTATTATTCTTATTATACCTTAAGAATCCTATATTATTATTATAATAATATATAGCTCTTCTAAATATAGTAGTATACTAAAGACTTAATATATTTATAACTTTATATATAATAATATCTTAAAAAGGTTTTACTATAGTATAAAGTCCTTTTTAATAATATTTAAGTCTAATTCTATATTAAAAAGGCTCTAAGTCTATATTAGAATATCTATAAGAAGATATATTCTTATATTACTAGTAATCTATAAGGATTTACTATTAGTATTTAGTTTTAGTAGTATTATAATAATATTAGTTACTAAGACTTATCTTTTTTTAAGAATAAATTAATCTTCTCTTCTTAAGTTTTATTTAACTTATTATTATCTTTAAAATAATACTTTTAATAATTCTTTTTTTAATTAGTCTTAAATTAGAATATTAATACTATACTCTCGAAGTATAACGGGGTTCTTAATAGAGATTATTTAGTATTATCTTACTAAAAGGGTTTCTAATTCTATTTCTTCTAGCTAGAATTACTTAAAACTACTAATAATATAGTATACTTTTTACTTATAGTTAAATTAGAATTAGAAATCTTTAAGAGAGTAATTAGTATAGAGGTAAAGTATATTACTATCTCTATATTTTATAAAGTATATTTAAACTATATTTAAGTTTATATATTTTTAAACTAGCTACCCTTTTATATTTTATAATATAAAGGTTTTAGATACTTACTTTATACTATAAATATCTTTAGTATATTAGAGCTTATATTATTATTAAAAGGCTTTATCTCTAAGATAGCTTTATAAGTCGTAAAATAGTTAAAGAAGAAATTAAAGCTATTATCTTAGTACTATTTAATATTCTAAAATTTAAAGTAGTTATTAAACTTTATTAGGATAAAGTCCTTTATAAGATTCTTAAGCTTTATTTATAGCTAAAACTATATAATAATTTTACTATTATTAATAGCTTAATCTAATAGGTTATAATATATATTATTCTTAACGAGTATTATAACCTATATAGTATACTTAAGAGTATTAGTAGTAATAAAGTTAATTTAGAAGAGACTATTAATATCTTTAATCTAATAGTCTATAGTTTAAGTTATTAGGGTTCTCTTTATTAAGTTTAATATAGAAGGATTTTTAACCTTAATTAGATTAGATAGCCCTTAATAAGTATTATTTATTAGAGGTAGACTAGCTATAGTTTAATAAGTACCTATAACTAGTCTAAAGGCTATTTAGACTATTTTAAGGTCTACTTTTATAGTTATAATCTAGTTAACTAATATATTCTAGTACTAAAGGTTAATTAATACTTTTATTATTTTTATTAGAAGTACTTTATCTAGAACTAGAATATAGATAGATATAGTATAAAATATATCTAGATAATTACTATCTATAGGGGTATTATTAACTTTTAATATTAATAGTATAGTAGTAGAAGTTAGGGGTTAAGATTATATAAATCTACTTTTATAAAAAATATTCTTATAGCTAGAAATTCTATTATTTCTTTATATAGATTAGTAGTTCCTATTAATTATAACTATTATTAGGACCTTACTAAAAGATAGTAGTTTATTAAATATCTTTAATATATTTCCGCTATTATACTATACGTAGAATATAGGGGTTTTAAGAATATATTAATCCTTCTAAATATTTTTAAGGTCGAATAGACCCCTTAATTAATAGTTATCCTTATTATCTAATTCTAGTTTTTAAACTCGTTATCTATTAAACTTAAAATACTACTAGTATATTTTATTAACTAGCTATATATTAGGATTATTTCGTCTACTAGACGAATAGGTACTAGAATAAATACTCTTCTTTAAGTAAGTAGTATAAGGAGGTATACTAATAACTTTAAATAGATATTATATAGTATAATTAATAAGAACTTTTAAAGTATTAGCTTTTAGTATCGACGTTATACTACTAGTCCTTAAAAAGAAGTAGAAAGGATTCGAATTATAAGATATATATAGGTAGGTAGGTATAGAAATACTAAGATAGTAAAAGGGTTATATTTAGATAGAGATAAGATAAATCCTTAAGGAGATATAATAGTAGGATATAGAACTATATAGGATCCGGTACGTAACTATAACTAGACTAATAATAATCTAGAAGTCCTTTAGTAGAAGTAGGTATAATAGTTCTCTAACGCTTTAAGATACGTAGGTTATACTATTAGGTAGATTCTAGCTCTATAGGTCTTATACTACTATCTAGAAGTAGTAGTAAACGCTATAAGGTAGTTAAATCTACTATTTCTTCTCTATATAGTATATAAGAATAGAGGGTAAATAAAGAGTTGGTTAAATATTAATTATTTAGTAGAAATAAGCTAATTCTAATAGGTTTTAGCCTTAAAATTAAGGATTCTATTAAAATCGAAAGTTAGTATTCGGTATAACTATACGCTGAGAAGAAACGATATACGAGAATAGGATAACGTATTTACTAAGTAAGCTACGAATCTAAGCGAGCTACGAACCCTAAAATATACTTAAAAATCGAAAATCTATCTCTATAGCTACCTATTAATAATCTTTTAAAATTTAATAGAAGATAGATAGTACTTAGATAAAGAGGGTATTAAATTCTTAGAAGTTGAAAATTAATATTCCTTAAGATAACTTAAGATATCTATATTTTGCCCCCCAAATTTAATAAAACTTTAATAACTTAAGTACTATTAGCTTTTAACTTTTAAGAATTTAACACCTTCTTTATCTAAGTACTATCTATCTTCTATTAAATTTTAAAAGATTATTAATAGGTAGCTGTAGAGATAGATTTTCGATTTTAGGTGTATTTTGGGGGTTCGCAGCTCGCTTAGATTCGCAGCTCACTTAGTAGAGCATATACCGATTCGAAGTCGTGTCTAGCGGACACCGACTTCCTTTAATTACTATTTCCGGGTCGGATTTTATATATTCCATGTGCCTGCAGAAGGGGAACGGTCGCGTACAGCCACCGATCTGTCTTTGGCGTAGCGTTGCTATCACCAGCCACATTCATTCAGCGATGTATCTTCCATGTACCAATCCCGTCGTGCTTGTACATGGCCCAGCCGTAGTCGTATTGCTGTCCAGCTAAAGCGCCAGGGCAAGTACGAAGAGGTAGAGACGATGCACAAGCAAGAGCTGGCAATATACGAGAAAGTACTGGGGTATAAGTATCCAAACACGCTAACAAGCGTATACAGTCTTGCCTACCTCCTTACACATCAGCATCGCTACCGCGAAGCCCTTGCTCTGTATTAAAGAGTATGCGCTGGGTACCAAGCTGTCCTTAGGAAGGATCACCCGACCATTCGTGCGTGTTACTAGTATTACGCCGACGCGCTTGTATCGTAGGGTCAGAGTTAGCTTTTCATTTCTCTTACGATAGTAGATGGTAGCTTAGGTGCACGCACAGGCAAAGAGTCAAGGCTGCTGCGCGTACTAGCAAAGCTAGGTATTAGAAGCCTAAAGTTGTCTGCGAGAGGATGAAAGGTTGTGTATATTTGTGCTAACTACTCTAAGGCAACTCTTACGTTGCTGCAAAACTATATATAAGTCTCTATCTCTACTAGTATCTGCTCCAAAAACGGGCGTGCGTAGCGAGTAGTCCAGCGTTGTGCGAGTCATGCTTACGCTGGCCACTAGCGGGTAGCCGTACCTGAGCTATGCTGGCAGTACAAGGATCTGACATCAGCGGTGATACAATGCGGCTAAGCTACCTGCGGCTTTTCCGTACGACTTGCAGGTAGCGCCGTCAGTTGTCGATCCCGCTCTGTAGAGCAATAGACTTGCATTCACTGCCACGACCTGAGATGTAGTAGTACTTCGCTCGGGATATACTCTTTGTACATGTCTAGAAAGCTTGACAGACTGAGAGGTATATATATACTAAACTTCCATCGCATCCGAGGCTGTCCGAGGAGGGGCTGCAGTTCATGCCGGCAGCGAATCGTGGTATTGCTAGCCAAGCAGAAATTTGCTGCCGAAGAGACAAAGCGCAGAGAAAGCCTCAGGGTCGAGGTCTCTATCCCGAGATTATATGCGCTTCTCAGCTGTGGTTGACTTTATTGTGGTGGGGAGTATGACCGGCATGCCGCCACTCAGGTTTTTCCGCCACACATGGAGGGATAGTAGTCGGGGTTTACCAAGCTCTAAAGGAATGATCAATGTCAAGTCAGGAAAGTGATAGAGGCATGTGTTGGATAAAGCTGCCTAGGTATGATAGGTATCGAATACAAGCGAATGTATTGGAAATGAATGATCTCGGGGGAAACCCTCTTGATGCCCCAATATACTGCTTTGAAGCACTACCACATATCTCTCCCACTGGAATGGCCCTCCACCTTTAGGTCCGGAGCCCTGAACTCCCAAATAGATGGCCATGGCGGTCCAAGACGTCATCTAAGCGCAGATGCCGTTGTTGCAGTGGCAGGACCTGCACTGGTCGTCGAAGCCGCAGTCCGACCCGGGAATGGCGGTGCCTCCGCACTGGCGCTCCAACAGGAGGTTGGCTCTGGCGCAGATGCCATTGACGCACCTGCAGGACCTGCACTGGTCGTTGAAGCTGCAGTCCGAGCCGCCGATGGCTGTGCCGCCACAGCCCTGCGGGCTGGGAGCTGCGAGAGCCGTGAGGGCGACTGGTGGTTTGGGTTGGTGGTTAGCTGATTGCGTAGGAGGGAGGCAGGTATTGGGTTTGACGATAAAGCAAAAACTTACAAGCAAGAGTGGCAGCGAAGGTGAAGAATCGAACCATTTTGAGAATTGCTCGTTGTTCTTGGAGAACTGGGTTGTTTTGAGTGGATTGTTGTTCGGTGTGAGAGTGAAGCTGCTGATGCTGGTGGATTTCAAGATAGTCATGAAGCGTCTGGAGAGGCATCTTATATAGATTAGAGACGCTCATGTTGGCAGGGGGCCCATACATCCTTGAACACCCAAGCCGAGCTACGACTGCAGATGGTAAACGGAGAGTGCAGTCCGGTGAGCGTATTGTTAATATTTTTTAGTAATTTAGTGCATTCTATCTTGACAAGGGCGGTATTGTCAAGGAAACTAACACCAATGAAGAGACCTGCTTACGCCGCAATACGAATGAGTAGCATCCATCGCGTCGCCAAACTCGCTGAATAACCCCAAAAGGTGACACAAAAAGGCCTTTCGTCCCGAATACCTTGAAACGCAAGAAGGTCGTTGGTTGCAATCATTGCCCGAGGCTCACGTCACGGCAATTGCTGACGCCACAATATAATGCTTATTGGGAAAGAGAGAGTAAGCCTGAGTAATACTTCCGACGTACCCCGCAAACACTGACTTTCAGCAGTACTATGTACGATATGCGGTGTATAGACCTTTATATGTCGTCTATATTCATTACCTAACAACCTGTTTACTATAGAGGCCAAAATCATCTAATTAAACAGAGGATACATACAATCGTCGAATCTTCTGGTCGACTTAGAGCAATGAATTTGAATCTTGAGCTCTCATATTATTAGCACCGTTGCTAGTTGTATCACCTACCTAATGGTCGGGTGCCGGCCTCGTGGAAAACCAAGCCCCAATAACCGGGGTGCCTATTCCCGAGCCCCTCGAGACTTTGGATTATGTGATGGGAATCAGTCCATTGCCTGCATTTTATGGGGTTATCTCAGCTAAGAAGTAAGCCTCGTACTCCACAACTTTCAAGTTGTGTTACGGATCGGCAGAACGAGGCCTATCCCACACAGTGTGCCAATTCTGCTCACGTCACTGTGATATTCTCAATATCTTGTGGTAGATCTGATAGGATAACAGGATATACTTGATCGTCAATTGATAAGTCTCGTGATGACCACCATCCTTCAGGATTTTTACGAGCCATAAGCAGGATACGTTGGCAAAGCTCGGCGGCACGGAGTTGAACTCAGCTCCGGCTGCACCTATGATGTGAATATTTACTAATGCCGAGTGTCAATGGCGGGTATAATGGTCCCCAAGGATACGAGCAAGGTGAGTTGGATGGTCGTCGTGTTAGTGCCGAATCTAATACATTCTATAAATCCCCGTTCTTTAGGTTCGTTTGCGTGGTACTTTAAATCTGGATTTATCTTGAGACGGAAGCTACTCTTGTCTGATATCTTCGTGTAGTAGTCAGACTAGTCAGTGGCCGAAGAGAGCAATGTTGTGTTCTAAGTATTACCGTAAACGATACGGTTGAAGTCTTTCTCATTCGCCTGTAGAGATTTACCAAGATCTTGCCATCGAGTAAAATGACTTGTAAGATCGTATATTCCACCGAAGGATATGTTTGCTGGCATGAGGTGTAGAACGAGGTCAGACGGCCATTCAGATAGGTTTTTAATATCACTCAGTCTTCAAGTTGGGATTCTCTTCTATAACAGTGGCGGCCGTACAGATCGTAGCTAAATATATATGTAATTTTAATCACGATGACATGGACTCTTTGTAATTGGTCTTCAACGTACCCGACCAATCTCCCAATCTCACAAGGATCCAGAGGAACTTCCAGCACTTGTTAAAGTATCTTAGTACATGCCCCCCCGTCTTGTCAGATGAGCTGAATGATATACCTGCTCGTCCCTGTACTTCCAGCCTTCCCGAATCTTTAAACTCGTCTATATATCTGGTAAAAAGCGCGACGTAGCCAAAACCATACATCAGATTCGTTTTGCAGATCTCGGATACAAGCTAGGAGCCATCGGCGGGTGTCGTCATGGTTCCGGCACTCGTCTAAAGCGTCGACTACAATGTATACTTTCGAGAGCTCTAATATGACGGACTGCAAAGTTGAGAAGATATCGTCAGCTGATGGCTTGGTCCCTTTGTGGGCGTGCTGCTTATGAATTGCTTCAAAGGCTCTGCGAGCGACGGTCGACTCTGGACTAGCTGCTTGAGAATAGCAGCCAGCATGCTGGTCACGTCCTGATCCTTCCAATCCTTATAGTTTCAGTATACGTAAGCCACTCTAACCGAGCTATCCTGTACTGACTTCAAGAGCGAGTCGATTGCGATGGCAGCTACCATAGTCTTTCCAGCTCCGGGAATGCCTGGGTAGAAAAGAGTGGCTTTAGCCTCGCTCCGCCATTTCGCCACCTCTGGTGCATTCAAGGACCATTGTCCTGTTCCTTCCTGTCTGCGCTTTATGATGTCAGACTGCTGGGCGGGGTAGTCCATGGGCGAGACTCATTCTAGGAGATTGCGATGCTCCTTGTTATCTATGTGTACTCGAACCTATGCAGTGTCGTCTTTGATAGTCCGAATATTGTATTCGATTGCTTGTGACAGTTTACTCGTTGTGGATGTAAGCAGATTGCTCTGTATGCAGTACCACTATGACACTCACAAGTGGTCCATCTGCAACGCGATCTCTACTGTCGACTTCAAACACTCCATTCGATCCAAAATATAATAGCAATCTCCTCCTTCTTGAACTTCCACAGCAATGCTTCTCCAGCCTTCTTCACTCGTCCTCCGTCTGTCATCTTAGTCTGTAGCAGCTCGAGCGCTTGCTTGAACTGGTCAAGCGGCCCGTCCTTGACAGCAAGGGCTCGTACGGCAGTATACCAGAATATATCGGCGCTTCCCTCATCAAGGCAAAACCTCTGATTGAGGAGGAGACTGTGTAGGTTAGAGGCCTCAACAGCGCATTTGGCGCGCTCTTTCGAGGCATCTTTGACGTCCGTTAGGTAACCAACGACCTTGCTCGAAAGCTGAAGGACAGCGGTCACGCTAGTCATAGCACTGAGAGGGTCCATGCTATGATCTCAGATAGATGACGGGTGCGAGTGAAAGAGTAATGAAAGGGAGAATAGTAGCATCATGTAGACAGAGGAGCAGCATGCAGGCTGGCGAGATTCGCGTGCAGCAAAGCTGAACAGCTGCATCATGCCACAGCTTATCGATAAAGCCAATCATTATAGTGGCCGTTTTGCAGTCCGTCACCAGTGAAAGTCTCTTATAGCATACAGCATTTAATGGACTATCTATCTATAGCAACGAATATAACTTAGGAGGTTTAGAGGTAAGTTCAATGCTGACAATGATAGCATCTAATCATGTTAAGTACTAAACAGAACTATGAGACGACCAACTCTATGTAACTTTTAGATGCAACCGGCTATAATATACAAGCAAAACCTAAGAGATGTACTTATTAATTGTTGGAAAGATCAAGAACGTATGTGTAGATTAAAGTCAATATGAAGTTGAAGTACCTCTCATTCCTTTCGGGATGTAGGGGTCTTTCGCTTCGCAGGGGGGGGTGAATACGGCAATGAAAATGGATCGTGGCGAAGTCGCCACTATAGGAAGGGCGATGGCCGACCCGCTCCTGCCATACTCTTGCGCCGGAGGCGATATTTGTAGATACGGCTGAAGAGGAGAGTGCTGTATGCAGCTCTAAATAGTGCGGAGTCTTGCTGAGTATGGCCGCCATCACAGCTCCGCTAGTACTCATCCCTCGTGAACATAGACAAACCAAAACTCCTTGTGACCCTCAAGAGGCCGAACCAAAGCACATCTCCACGGCCCTAACGATTGCAGTGCTCATATAAGCAGCCGTTAATTGTATGACCGTGCGACACTTGTCTCACTAAATCATGCAGTCTCTTCAATTTCCAGGCCCGCCGTGCTTCATCTTAGCTTGTATCCTTCCTATCATATCGTATTCCCCTTCAATAAGCCAACTAGAGCTCGGCTGCTACTTGGTCTAGGAATCCGCGCTGGTGGACTCGAGAAGCATGAGGATATGGTGGGGCTTGATCAGGTCTTTTGTTCGGTCAGCGGAGAGTATATAAAGTTCTAATACTAAGAAAAATTCCGCCAGTCTTCTAGCTAGCTAGAATAATAATAAATATTTCCTTATCTTGAACCCTCGAAACCTAAGACTTTCACCTAGAAAACTTTTCTATTATAAATAATAATTATAAGGAAAGTTTATTATAACACTGGTAGAAGTCTTTCTAGGAGAAAAATTTGCTCTATAATATATTATAAAATTCCCTAATTAGGACTAGCGCCTAAGCCTACATAGCGCAGAACCTGTTCCGAACGTGCCAGCCCTGGCAGGGCCCTGCAATTTGGCGATTAGTCGTTGGGAACGTTGGGAACGTTGGGAACGTAGGACGACCTGCCACGGCCATGGAACGCCCGTTCCCTTCATACTATAGGAGTTTATTACTTTCCCCGATATAGCTGCGTACGAACCTACGGTTAGTTTACTAGTAGGATGATATTGACTTTTGGGTCGAGCCCTTACACCACTCGACCATCCCTCTATAGAATTAGCCATATCAGGGAACCTAAAATCTCTTGGTCATATATAAAATCGTAGATCAAGCGCCTTGCGGTTGGGCCATGCGGTCGAATTTTTATCCTAATTATACCTTTTTCTGAAAACATTTAATTTTAAATTGGTAACTACTCTATTTAACGCGCCTAGCTTCGTACGCCCGAAAAAAGAGGAAGGACTAATCGCTAGGGCGTTCTAAACAAGGAACACGTCGTTCAAACAAGGAACCTCTCGATCAAATGAGGCAGGGCGTGGCCCAATCTAGCTGGGCAATGGTTAAAAGTTGGACATAGATTATTGCGGTGGAAGAAAACAGGGAATATGCAGTATTCAACGGCTGGAGCAATGTTTCCTTTATCGTGGTGTTTGCAGGAATTCGAGGAAAAGTTGGGTGGGCGCGTGACGGATGTAGTGGTCATATGGGATCTGCGTGCAGGGTTTTGGCGTTGGCTGATAACTGTAATAATCTCGCGATACATTGCCATGTCCGCAAAAAAGAGTAAGAAGCAAAAGGAAGGATCATTATTACAAGAGCGCGCTCATGTACAAATTCTGTCGCCGGCTGTAGCACTTGTACATCTAAAGTAAAGAAGGAAATCTGGTATCACGAGAAGAGCGCTCCTACATACAACCGTTACACACCGCCGCCCGAGCTTATAACACAACCATTTTCGTCGGTACAAATGCGCAGCCTGCTCATCCTATGCAAAAGCCAAAACGAGCGTAGGAGGTATATACACGAGTTAATTGAACTGTCACCCATTCCCTTAGAGGACTCAAAAGAATGGCTGTATTAGCAAGGTGCCTCGCCGCACCACGGAATACCAGCGCAGCCATTATCATGCACCTTAACACCGACCATCTCGCCGTGTGCCTTCATTAGGGAAACGACAGAGTCGGGAATGAAGCCAGTAAAGCTGTGGATATCTTATCAGCACACTTCCTTTGAGCGTCTTCATGTATTAGCCAAGGCAGAATAGCTACTCACCCGAAGTTGTTCATAACCTCGTGTACCTCGGCGCCTGCCGCTTTCGCTGCATTCAAGAACAGATCCTTCGACTTTTGTGTTTGGTCTTTGCTGTATTGGACGATGACGTCCAGGCGCTTAGCACCTGCACAGTTCTGGCCCGGAGTCATTGAACACTCGGGAATGGAGGAGAAGCGTTGGATCATGGCGGCAGGTGTGTTTGAGGTAGGGGCTGCAAGGACAGAAGCCACGACGGCGAGTATGACGGCGGTGTAGCGCATCGTGAGAGCTTTTCTCAATGGGATGGTATGCGCTCCGGATGGTGTTTCGAATGAAGCGGATTGGATAGGCACGAAGTCGATGCGAGCGTTTGACGTTGGCTGGAACAAAGCAGGAAGCGAATCTTCCCGGCGACAAACGTCTTTATATGTCTCGCATTGAGCAGATTTGCCGGCATCACTCAGCCGTTCTTCGGCTTGCTTCCACCATCCGACTCGTCGCACTACCCCCAACAACAGCATCTTTCTCTTCAGGCCACTTCATCATTCCACCTCAACCAAGACCTAAGAATACCTTGGCCACATCCAAGACCGTCTCTTAATTAGCCCAGCCCAGGTCGATCCATCTGGCAGGACGGGATCCACGGTCTTGTATATGACATTAAAGAATCTGCAGAAGGCTCAATATAAGTAAAGAGGCCGAATGACGCAAGGTGAGCATACCGGGCTATATATAACGCTGTGCGACCCGACAACCATGCTGCAACGTGCTCGTCATTATTGGTCGAGGATTAGATTGTGCCTGGGCCTTGGCGGTCACGGGTGTTTGAGACCACCTTCCTGTTCAGCAAGAGTCGCTGCACATGTGCGTTTTATAGACTTGAGCATCGGCGATATTCTTCCGACCACGTCTTTATAGCGACGCAAGACTCATGAGAGGATCAACGGCCGGGGTCCGCATTTCTACGAGCGGAAGTTCTGATGGAGGCATCCGTGCACTCTTGAAGAGCCAACACTTGATGTTCAGGTGTGAAATATATGCCATGTAGTGCGTGTGCATTGCTCAATCGGTCATACTGAGCTTGGATCGAACATAGTACCCGATGAAGTGGTCTCTCTGGGTCGGAAGCCGAACGTGTTGAAGATACGATGCGAAAAGGACAAGGAAGAGATGTTGTGGGGAAAGGGGGAGAAGGCGACCAAGTAAACGTTATTCATTTGACGTCAACTATCGATACCGTTCCACCGCTTCATACCCGTCAACAAAGAAATGTGCATGCTGGGTATCATCTCGTGCCGTACGCCTGCGCATAGCCTTGCTGTTTCTCGTTCCCGGTTCGGCCAGGGCCGGGCGGGTCGCTTATACCGTAGTTTGGTGAACGTGTGACCGTCGTACCGTTTCCGACTTGTCGTATTTCACGGTCCGACAGCCGTGCAATTTCCTCCCGTCCTCATGGTCTCCAACATAGTCGTAATTCTCATCGTCGTATTTCCATCCCAGCCTTCTACAACCACCTGCCTCACACCCTCCACCTCGTTGCCGTTGAACACGCCTCCACCCAGCCCGTGCAGCACCAACCGTCCTAGCGACGGAGTTATTAGCGTCGAGCACCAAATGGTCGCGCATAGCATCAGGCCAAGGAGCAAATCGAACAGAAATCTTTCTGCAGGATCCAGCATATACCCGGAAAAGGTGATCATATATTGGTAGTAGCTTTTGTGGAGGGAGTAGCGGATACGATCAAGGGGTGTAGGTGAGGGCGGTAAGCGTGGAGCATGGCCGAGGGATTTGTAGTAGTCGAGAAAAAGGAGGGGAACTATCGTGAGAGACATGTTGATGAGGCAAAGGTGGTGCGCTCGTCCCGGGTGGTGTAGTCAGGTTGCTGTGTCTTGAACGGCGCCGACACGCGCCTTCGGGACCAATACCCGGGAGGAGAGTTTTCGGATATGTCGATGGGCAAAAAGTCTGGGGGATGCGACGCCTCTCCTTTTAAAGCACCTCTGCAAAATAGTACAGAGTTCGATCGGCCGTCGTTGTTCCAAATCCGATGCACTGGCGGAGGATCGGAGATAGCCGGGGATATCGCCGACGGTCAAGTCCTTCCTTTGCGATGTCCCGACAGTTGGAAATCACCACAATCTGTAGGGCGCCCGCCTGCTTTTTGAACCATGCCGCCGCCTCGTGGATGATCAAGGGCGCGCCTGGCAGAGTGTACGGGGCGGCCAGCAGATCCCCACCTCTCGCGCTTCCGGTGCTTCCGCCGCGTTCCGTAAAAGGTAGCGTGCCTCGATATCATTTGCTAGCACCGCACTGCACCGCATGCACACCGCACCTGTCCGCCTTACGCAGCCGAATGTGCCGACCAATACTGCAAGACTGGATAATGAGGCCGGCCATTCGAGCCGAACCATTCAACATCTTTCTCGCCCTTGCAGACCAATGGCCCGGCATCATTGAAACAACACCATATTGACAGATCGGAGCTAAGAGCATGTATGGGTCCCGAGTAGCGGAAACCTTTTTTTTGCTTTTGCTTTCTTTTTCTTGCAAAGCTGCATGTATCCACTCGGTTAGCGAGGTTGTTTGCTAGCGGAACGTGATAAATGCTGACAACATTGAACATCTGAGCCCGCGTTTACTGCATGAACTCTATCCTACATGATCAACGCTGTGATAGCGATGCATGATTTTGATACCCTATCATACCCTTTGTACGGCTCCTTTCGAATCGGTCGCTAGCAGCTTTCGCGCGGGCATCCCTCGTCCGGACCACTGGACATGTCGCCCTTGGACCCGGCTATCGGTAGGGCTAGTGCGGTAAGTCTAGGAATCCGGAGGTCCCGCTTCTTCGCGAACCGTGGTAGTTAATACTGGTGATAGCCGAGCGAGCTGTTCGTTGGTTGAATGGACTGCGGAAATGCGCCTCCTTTCATCCAGGCGGGTTAGCCATCTCTCTCTGATATGCTCCCGCAAAGTCTAGTTGCCCTAGCTGCCCAGTCGTCTGATCAATTTCCTTGTTCAGGTCTTCCAGATTCTGTGCCAAGCTAGAGACCTCGTCGAATCTGCGATGCTTCGTAGCATCCGCAACCATCTCCGACACCATGAATTTCTGTTCTTCCAAGACAATGAGTCGTTCTCGCAATTCCTTCTCTTCCGACTCCAGCGCAGAGACCGCGCTGCTGCTGCTGACAACGCTCCCCGCTTCCATATCGTTGAACTTGATGGACGCAAGTGCGCCACCTCCGTTGGAGCGATTGTTCGGTTTCGACCCTTGTGGTACCGCGTGTTTGAGTATCTTCGGCAGTGACCGCAAGGGCAGCATGTGTGTGCTCAAGAAGCTGTAGGCTTGTTGGTACACAGCCTTCTGTAGCTTTGCCTGAGTGGGTGAATCCGTAGGTAGATCTCGTATTCTTTTCGCGGCCATGTCAAACTGTCCAAACGCGTCCATCAACCTCTTGCGCACCTTGGTGGCGTCTGTGAGCTGTTGTGGGGTGGGCGGCTTGTCGGGATCCTGCAGGGCCATGAGCAGTTTCTGGAACCTTGGAAGAAGCAGCCGGATGCCTCGCTCGAACTGAGCCAAATTTTCATATGCGCACTGGTCTTTGGGCTTCTGTGCGAGCTCATGCTGGAAGTCGCTCCTGCTGAACAGCGTGTGCTTGCAATCTTGGCACATGCGAATATCGACACTCATGTGGGGAGCAGCCTTTTCCGATTTGTTCGACCCTACCGATATTAGTACCACGATCGGGGACTAAAAAATGGCTCAAGCTTACCAGCCGCGACGTTGAGTCCCACGGCCGACGAGCAGTCAGTCTTGGGGTCGCCGCATACTACGCGACCGCACATTCGGCAATGATGTCTCCGAAACGTGTAGCTTGAGAATTCCTGCTGGCAGAATGGACAATGCGAGACCTTCGCGTCTTCTTCCCATGTGATGATGGATTGTTCCAAAGCTTTCCGCTGGTTCTTCGCTCCGGACAACGGCCAGAAACCACCCGAGTTTGTCTGGTCGTCTGGTGGAGGATTCGCCAGAAGCTGGGTCAGCTTCGTCAACCGCTTCTCCAGCCTGGTGACCTCCATGTGCTCCCTGTCTACCTTTGATCGCCTTATCTTTGCAAAAAAGCCAAAATGGTTGCGTTCCAGTCCGTTGTGGTCGTTGTAGCCCTCTCGTGACTTGTAGCATGTTTCGCACACTCTGCACCAATAGCCCCTCACCGGGTCGTGCTTCGCCTGCCGCGACAGCTTCATCTGGTACATGGTGTGGTCCTCGCAGAACAGCTTCCCGCAGCACCTGCAATTGACAGCAGAGTTGCTATTGCCCAAGGCCATCTGCGATAGGCTTATCGGCCTACCACAGGTCGGATCGGAGCATGCATCGCGGTAGCTCGGCCTCTGCCAGTGTGCCCGGGTGACTTCCTCGTCGGGGTCTCGGCGAAGGGGTGTGGGCGCGGGTGTGGTTTCGGGGGTATGCGTGGCAGCGGCGGCGTGGGCTACGTGAGGGGGCGGCGTAGGAGCATCGTTTGATTCGAAGACGTCCAGGCCCTTGAGCTTCTGGTTCAGTACTGCGAGCGGCTGGAACTTCTTCGCCTTCTGCATCTGCAGCTCGAACCAGTTCTTAACCTCATCCTGCTCTTCCTCGACGAGGTTCTGGTGGTTGTCGTCGAGATGGCGGTTGAGTTGCAGCAGGGTGACCATTTCCTCGTTGCAGATGGGGCACACAAGCCTGTTTGATGCGCTTGCCGCTGCATGCTCGGCATTCCCCAGCAGCACCTTGCTGCCGATATCTTCCCTGGTTTCGGCGGTGCTGGCCGGACTGTTCGACGTCTGCGAGCTCAGCGAGAGCGAGCTCTCCGAGGGCGAGAGGAGGCTCGCATTGCGGCGGTGGTGGGCGGGCGGCTGGGGCGACACGGCCGGCGAGAGGTTGCGCCCACTCCCCAGCACGCGGCCGCCGCCCAGGGACCTGCCCGAGGTCATGATCGAAGCTGTTGGGGGGAGACGTCGTGGTCATGGGGGGGAAGTGCGGGTGAGGGTTCCCAAGAGCATGCCTTGTGCCGGGGCGCGCTAATCCTGGAGGTAGGTAGGGATTCGCAGGGATTCGCAGGGATTCGCAGGCCCGAGTCTGGCCACACAATGGGTTGATTGCAGTTGGCGGTGGTAGAGAGCTACGGCATCCATTCCCCTTGAGCAGAGGTGACGATGCGTCTTCACTTGGCCTATCCGGCAGGCCGTGGCGCGGCGCTGTGGCTGAGCATGGTAGATCGAAACATCTCCGCGCAGTGCTGGCTTCCTTCGCACCACTCCCGCCATGAAGGGCCCGTATCCCGACATCCAAGGTGGAGGCTCGCTCCTGTTAGCATGGCAGGTCCGCAATAAGAAGGTCCTCGTGGTCGGCGGCGGCGAGGTGAGCCCTCATCCCTCGATGCTGGACAGCTGGTTGACCATTGACGCCCGTCTAGGTCGCTGCCGGGCGCATTGTGAACGTCCTGAATGCCGACGCAAACGTCACCGTCGTCTCGCCCCGCGCCGGTCTGAACGATGAAGTGGCCTACCGCATAGCCCAGAAACAGGTCGATTTCATCGATCGCAAATTCGAACCGTCCGACCTCGATGGAGTGGACATGGTCCTGACCGCCGTCGACGACCCCGAAGCCTCCACGCAGATATACAAGCTGTGTCACGAGAAGAGGATACCGGCCAACATTGCTGACGTGCCTCCCGAGTGCGATTTCTACTTCGGAAGCGTACATCGCGATGGTCCGTTACAAATCATGGTCAGCACGAACGGCAACGGCCCGAAGCTGGCAAATATTGTCAGGAGGCAAATAGCTGGGAATCTGCCACACAACATCGGCGCAGCTGTGCAAAGAGTGGGGATACTGCGGAGGATGCTGCGCAAGGTTGCTCCTGCACAGGACGAAGGTTCAAAACGGATGCAGTGGTATGCTTGGCTCTCTTCACTCACGCATAAGTCTGAGGGTGCTGATGTATGTACAGGATGTCCAAGGTCTGCGAGCAGTGGACCCTTGACGAGCTATGCGATATGACGGAAGAAGACATGGAGACGCTCTTGGCCTCCTACAAGCTAGGAACCGTGCCCAGCCTCGAGCAAGTGCGTCTTCAAGAACCCGATGGGGCATATGACGGGCCTTTTCTGATCTAGCACAACTCTCGTCCTATCAGCGCCGAGTTTTGACTTTTAGTACACGGTTTCCGGAGCTTGGATAAACACGATGGCATTTCAGCCTTTAGCCCGACGCTGGCTATATCGCACCTCTCCTTTAGTTCACGTGTTGCCCTTAACCATGGTTCCTAATTGGTTGAGCTCAACGCTTCGACTCATGAAACCTGGCCTCTTATTTTACACTACTTGTAACACAACTGTATGTCCTTTATATTGGCAATCCTACTTCCATCAGCTAGAAGGTGGTGTCGGTCAATCATCGTGGCTCGCCAAGCGCCCTAGCGTTGCTTGCTTAACCTTTCGTTTCTGCACCCTGCAAAGCAGCAAACACCGCGCTGCGCACATTGCGTACGGTCTCCTTCGGTTCTAGTCGGACTGTTCCGGTGCTAACCAAAGCACCCTTCAAATACACACAATCTGCACCTCAAGAAGTGCTAATATGAATAGCAAAACCCCACCTCAGCTCCCATTGTGTGATAGAGTCGACTTCAACTGCTTGGCAGAGAAAGACGAAGTCTTCAATACAGTATGGCAAAAGAGCCGGGGACAGCTCGACTTTCAGGACCCAGCTACTATCAAAGCCCTCTCCAAAGCCATCCTTAAGACAGGTTTTGGTCTAGATGTCGAAGTGCCAGATGACCGGCTGTGCCCGCCCATCCCAAATCGCTGGAATTATGTCGCCTGGATCCAGGGCCTCCTCGACTCCACGTGTCCCAAGTACAGCAATACGTACAATCCGGACAGACAAGTCGTCGGCTTGGACATTGGCACCGGCGCGTCAGCCATATACACTATGCTTTGCCTCAAGACGCGACCAAATTGGACCATGTGCGCCACTGATGTTGACAAGAGGAGCTTTGATTCTGCGGTCCGAAACCTTACGCTCAACAACCTAGCCACCCGGACGAAAATGCTCCAGACAAATCTTTCTAACCCCCTCATTCCGCTTCAACATCTGTGCGTGGACAAGTTGGACTTTACGATTTGCAATCCACCCTTCTTTGAGGATGAGGCTGATATGCGATCGAGTCTCGGGGGCGGGGCGAAGACCCGGAGCCCGAATGCTGTGTGCACGGGTGCGGAGGTAGAAATGGTGTGTCCGGGTGGCGATCTGGGCTTTGTAACGAGGATAGTCAATGAGAGCTTGGTGTTGCGAGAGAAGGTGATGTGGTATAGCAGCATGCTAGGTAAACTGAGCAGCGCGAAGAGTGTCGTCGACCTTCTAAAGAAGCATGGCATTTCTAATTGGGCTGTGGGTTGTATTGATACTGGTAGTGCGACGAAACGATGGATCATTGCGTGGAGTTTTGGGGACTACCGACCGCGTAATGTAAGCCCACTGACCCCGTCCTCCTCGTCCTGATGCATGTATTAATTTGATTGAGTAGGACATCGCACGTGTCGAAAAGATCGCACATGAATACCTTCCTTTCCCCACCGAATACCGCATTACTCTCACCTCCGATACCGACCTTGTGATAGCCAAGGACAACCTAAACGCGCAACTCTCCTCTCTAGACCTACACTGGACCTGGAATCCTGATACATCGGCCGGTATTGGTGAAGCCACTCAAAATGTGTGGAAGAGAGCGTATAGACGTGAGCACGACAGGAAGAAGAAAGACATGGTTACTACGGGTGCATTGGGTTCTGATATGGGAGATGAGGAGGGTGACAGGAGGGTTGAATTGGCATTTAGGATACGGACGAATGAAGATGTGAAAGAGATTGTGCTTGAGTGGTTGAGAGGCAGTGATCAAGTGCTTTGGGAAAGCTTTTGTGGCATGGTACATCATGGGTTCAGGAAAGGTTGAACTAGAGGGAGTGGCGATGCGGATGGAAGTTGAGAAGAGGAACGCACTTTTTGAATGCTTCAAATACAAGGGAGAGTGGCTAAAGGGAAGGCGCACATGGTATTTACGCAGTCCACCGTGTCATAATCTGTAAGATATACCAAGCTACGCATTCCTCGTGGTGAAGAAGATGGCGTTCTTACGGCTTGTTGTTGATCAGTGTGAACCAGATACACAGTGGTAACGATGTACGTATCTGTTGAGAAGCTGCCCTATTATTATCCCACCGATAGCAAGTATAGCGAATATCCCCTCCATCACAACGCTCCGACGCCCGACAACTGATGGTATGTTTTGATCTCAGATGTCCTCATCGAAGTGATCATCCTCCAAGTTCGGTAGTCTCAGACGATCGGCTTATTCCAGAACATGTCGAGGCTCAGTTCCTCAGGAAAACCTTTAGCTAGCGGCGGCGCCTCATGATCCGGTTTCATGCCCGCCTTCAACGCATCCGAGGCCGTATTATCAAGCTGCCGTTCATGAGCGGCACGGCCACCGCGGCCACCTCTTCCTCCCCCGCGACCGCGACCGGCACCGCGCTCCATGGGCGGTGGTGGCAACTCACCCCGCGCAGCCCGGTTCTGGCGATGAAGCTGGCCACCGTGCAAATCGCCCTTGAGCTCCTCGCGCTCGTTTCGGTCCTCGGTCTCATATTGGAAGGTGTTCCAAGCAAAGACTTGAGCGTCCATGCCAGCGGCTGCACGTCCTTGACGGATGTTGACTGGACCACCGACGAAGAGTGCATCGTCGCGGTCACCGACAGCGGCAGTGTCGTGGTCGAAACGGTCGCGGCCCAGATCGGCGAGCTCCGTCGTGGTGGCGTAGAATGCATCGGTGTTCTCGCCATTGCTATGGTACTCGTTGGTATAGGTGTTATCGGCCATCTTTGACACCAGTCCAGCTATAAGCTGCTTTTCCGTCACAAGCCTGAAGAGGTAGGGTGGACGGGAACGGGGCGCTCAACTTGCAAGCGCGTGATCCGTTGGTGACGGAGAGCCGACGTTTGCGAGAAGCCTAAGATGAGAAGTGGAAACTAAGAAAAACCTTCAAATGTTAAGACTGAGCTTGCCGGTGAAGCTATTATAGCGCGTGGTGGGTAAGTGGTGAAGGCGCAACCAAGGTGGCGAAGTCGTCTGTGGCAAGTAAAAGGAAGGGGAGAGGGAGAGGTCTGGCATAATCACATGACACGCTCTGCGACCACTCAAGTGCTCGAGTGTACGTGCATGTTCAAACAGGCACCCATTGATACCCGGAGGAGTTGTGATACGCCCCCTTTCTGTCGACAGGGACAGCAATTCATTGATTGAATCACGCGCGATCATGTTCCACCCACGCATCCTCACAACTTGGTCAAACGTCCCGCAATCTCTCCGTTGAAGGGATCAAACTCATATTATAGTTACAAGAACCAACTATATGCGCCATCGTGCGGAATCTTTAAAGAATTTTCTATGCCATTTGTGCAGTGCTTACCGAGTAAGACTTCACAGTGAGTAGATGTCAAGGGAGGCTACTAATGCACTTGGTGATCCTTGTGGGACAATGCATAACGATGTGATGAATGCTGCGGATGATGGCACCATGCTCGGGCATCTCTTCCTCATGATCTGCGCTCTACAATATACATCTACTGTTGAAAGTTAGCAAAGCCACTAGAAGAGGAAGATTGCCCGAGCATCATGGTATCGACAAGAACAAACCACTACAGCCAGACCAGCCATATTGAGGAGTCCGATGAAAATGCCCACCGCTCTTCCCACGTACCCACACTATTTTCACGCCGTCAACGATGGGCAACCCTCCTTCGAGCGCAACACTACCAACCGGTGATTGCTGAGGTCCTAGAGCAGGAGCTTCCCAAATACACCAACAGTGCCATCGCCCCCACCACATCCCTCCCCTCCGTTATGCGCGAATGCATGCTCATCCTCGCATCAGCTCCCCTAATCTTCGCCGCTGCGGTAGATGGTACGCTCGCCCATCGCATTCTTGTAGACGAAGATCTTCAGCGAGAGTACGCAGTGATTCGAGAGAGAGCACGCATTCAGCCCTCTATCTACATCCACCTGCTCACGGACGAGAACGGCGTAGCACCGACTGCTAAGCAGTACTTAGTTATTCGCAGAATGGTCCTCGATTACCTTTGCCCTGCAGTGCAAGAGCAAGATCACGAGCTAGCATGGCAAATCGACAACATGACGCCGCCCGCAGTTACGAGATCAGCCTCGACATCCGGGTACCGAAAGTATCTCTGGACTTCGCGCCGCTCCCCTCAGCATAATGGCACGCTGCTGCGCCTTTGTGCCGGAATCTTGAAGCGGTGTACCGAAGTGCCCCTTTCGGAGCGTGACCGCCCTTTGGTATTTCCACCAGGGGAGTGCGGGTATTCGATCAATTCGCATATACGACTTGGGCAGCATCGAAGTCGGCAGTCATCGAACTATGTGATGAACCTGACGGAAGACATCTGCTCGCATTTGTATGTATCGGGCCGATTCTCCCAGCTCTTTCGCATGCACCAGTTCATCATCTACCTCATCTTCCGACCACGGCAAGCCGCTATAGCGGAGATTTTCTGCTCAGGTCTGCTACAAGTCTGGGTCGAGGACGGAGGCGGTCTCAACGCATACCCAGCTGGTCGAAGCGTGGCGAGTGCGCGAAGATTGAGCCAGGCAAAATGGGCACAGCATGAGAAATGGGTATCGGATAATACCCGACTAAAAGAGAACACTAGGATTCAGATGGAGAGGTTGCAGAGTGACGTTGGAGGGCTGGACGCTGAGATGGACGAACTTTGGCGCGAGGCGATGGAGAGTGACAATGAGAATGATGGAGATGACGTCAAAGACTTGGATTATGTGCCTGACGAGCTGGAAGAGGAGTTTAGTCAGTTGTGCGTGAACGTGTAAAGTGCATGAATCAAGTCATCGAAGGACTCATCCATGTGAAACTGTTGTGACGCGTAAACGGGTTGGGTCCCTGTCCCGCCAAATTGTGGCGGTGCATGTGGCGCACATGACTCAATCGCCCCTCCAAAACTCCAGACACCACACCCGCGAGCTGTGTGACTCCAGCACAAACTAATGCCTGAGTGACTCTCTGCAGCTCTGTAAGCTCATCAGGTTGGTTTTATTCGAGCTTCTCGATCCCGAGTCACATAGAGAGAGTCCAGTGGAGAATTGCGGATCAACACGCAGACAATGGCCGAACCTACCGCTCCAGCAACGTCCTCTGTCCCCCCCGAGGAGGAGAAGGGTCCTTCTAAGCGTGCTCTAGAAAAGGCAGCGAAGAAGGCAGCCGCAAAAGCTAAGAAAGCTGAACATGCGATTCGACCGAAAGAGAACACGAAGCCAACCAAAGCGGAGCCTGTGAGCATCTTCGGCGAGGGCTGGCTGAAGCGCGTCTACGACCAGAAGCCTGTCAAAGATGTGCGATCGCGGTTCCCCCCGGAGCCCAATGGCTATCTCCACATCGGCCACTGCAAAGCCATTGCTGTCAACTTTGGTTTCGCAAAATATCATAAGGGCGTTTGCTTCCTCAGGTACGATGATACAAATCCGGAGAAAGAGGAGGAGATATACTTCACAAGCATATTGGACATCATCAGGTGGTTAGGCTTTGAGCCGTACAAGATCACGTACAGCAGCGACAACTTCGACAAGCTGTACGAGCTCGCCGAGGAGCTGATCAACAAGGATGGCGCCTACGTGTGTCATTGCTCGAGTATGTAGAGCGACGGGCATCCCGTGGCAACGGCTGACACAACGTACAGGGGAGGAAGTCAACAACCAGCGCGGCGGCCCTGACAACCGCGGCCCTCGCTACGCCTGCGACCACCGCACGCGGCCGATCGCCGAATCACTCGCGGAGTTCCGAGCCATGCGCGATGGCAAATACAAGGCTGGCGAGGCATATCTGCGGATGAAGCAGAGCTTGACGGATCCCAATGAAGGCAACCCGCAGATGTGGGATCTGCCCGCATACCGCGTGATAGAGAAGAACCATCACCATCGCACAGGAGAGAAGTGGAGAATCTACCCGACTTACGACTTCACACACTGCATCTGCGATGCTTTGGAAGGTATCACGCATTCGCTGTGCACGACCGAGTTCCAGCAATCGAGGATATCATACGACTGGCTGCTTGAGCAGCTAGGCATGAAGGTGCCCAAGTCGGAGGAGAAGGGGCCTATGCAGAGGGAGTAAGTGCGTTCTGGCCGAGCGTGACATGACCTGGCGCTGACTCGTATAGATATGGCCGTCTGAATGTCGGCGGCACTATCCTCTCGAAGCGTCGCATTCTCATGCTCGTAATGGGGACAACTATCGAGAAGAAGAACGCGGACGGCACAACAGAAACGAGGAAAATACCTCCGTCAGTACGGGGCTGGGACGACCCTCGCCTATACACACTGGTCGCTCTTCGCCGCCGCGGCATCCCCGCCAAAGCGCTGCTCAACTTTGTTGAGGAGCTGGGAGTGACAGACGCACTTAGTGAGATTCAACCGTACCGACTTGAGTCATCCATCCGGAAACACCTCGAGCGCACCGTTCCCCGCCAGATGCTTGTACTGGACCCAATCAAGGTGGTTATCGAAGATGCCACAGTCGAAGACGAGCAGGAGATCATCGTACCTTATGACCCGAAGGGCACTATCCCCGGAGAGCGTAACGTCAAACTTGGTAAGGAGGTGTACATTGACCGCAGCGACTTCCGAGAAGAAGACAGCCCCGAGTACTTTCGCCTCGCGCCAAACAAAGCCGTTGGTCTATACAATGTCCCCTTCTCCATCCGCGCTACGTCCTTTTCAATGGACGAGAACGGCAAAATCACCGAGGTCAAGGCTGTCAAAGCGACAGGTGAGAAGCCAAAGACGTATATTCAGTGGGTGGATGTTGCGACTGCCATTCCCGTCACCGCCCGCCAGTACAACTCCCTCTTCAAGTCCGAATCACCGAACGCGCTAGATTGGAAGACTGGGGGCTGGGCTGATGACCTCAATCCGAACTCAGAGGTGATATTTGAGAACGCTGTTATTGAGAGGGGTCTAAAGGAGCTGATCAAGGAACGCACACTTAATCCGACTGGGTCCTCTGACGATCTTGTAAGGTTCCAGGCGTTGCGTACGGCGTATTTCTGTGTGGATGTCGAGTCCACTGAGGACAAGGTTGTCTTGAACCAGATTGTGAGTTTGAGGGAAGACAAGGCGAAATAGAAGGGATTGGGAGTGGGACGGCGGATGTCGGTGTGCCGGCGTTTGGAAGCTGATGTGTGCATAGTTTAGGATGACTTGAGGCTAGATTGTGAGAATCTCGTAGGCATTTCGCTTCATCAATCGCCCGTCTCGGTCGATGAACCGCTCAAATAATCCGTGTTCAACATAGCGGTGTGATTTAATATTAGTAGCAACATCAAGGTCGTATACGCGCTCTAGAAACGCTCCATCCAGCGTTAGCCCTGGTTCTGCCCAACATGGAATCAATTCAATCGCACCATCGGCACCATCACTTCTTTATTTCCGTTTGCACTCAACTGGTCAGCATTTCAATCTATCAAGAACCCGACCCGGCTAGCTCTGCTTAGGAAGCAAGCATCGTCCAAGACATAAGGTATACGAAGAACCCCACCATGGCCATTTTGGTTTTGGGAAACCGTTATACTATAAGGCACGACGAGGAGGCTGTCACAGGGCTTGCACTTGGGTTAAGAAAGAAGCAATCTTAGGCTTTCGATGGGCTACAGGGCATATGGGATTTCCCGCAGCGTTTCCAACCAAGCTTCCCGAAGCGAGACCCAGAGAGTCGGCTGCTACATATCGCAGCCCTCGGTAAAGCACGACTGGCTAATTTGACACTCGCCTCCGTGCGATGGCGCACGTTCGCCAATCGTGCCCCGCTAGGTAATCGCAATCGTGGTTATATAATATCGGACGCCACGAACGGAATATATTCGCATACCCCTCCCGATCCCGATTAGTTCTCTCTCGTCTCGTGGGGTAACTATTCTCGGAGAAGAGTGGCATTTAGGCTGAACTTGTGGCAAAGATACCGGCCGTTTTCAGTGATCCGACATATCAGAGGACCGAGCTACTTCCATCTCGTCCTGTGGACGGCACCTCGACGATCCCGTTTGCCGATGCGACATTCAACGTCATGGCCTCCCCAGATCCACCGTACCCCCTAAAGGAGCCAACATCATCACATTCAACTCACGAGACAACAGACGTGGCACAACGTGGGTTCGAATTCTTTGTTACCACCGAAAAGCCACATCAACCGGAGGGACCCCAAAGGGACCTCATTCGCCGCTTAGTCATGCGCAACTTCTTCAAGATGAAATGCTCGGGTGTCGAGAAGGAAGGAGGGAGTTCGGAGATGAGCTCGGAGGCTACTGTCAAGGCGAAGGGTAGGTTGAAGACAAGATTCAGACTGGGCGAGATGACGGAGGGGAAGATCAAGAGCAAAAATGCTCCGAAACGGCTAAAAGTGGAGGAGGGGAATAGGGAAAAGAGAAGACTGACGGTGACGAGGACACGACCAGGTTTGTCGGATAAGTGTCAACCGGATTTTAAAACTAAACCCGAAAGTCGTAGAGTATCCCCGATTGAAGTTGATGGGGCAGCGCTGGGCAAGACGAAAGGTTGTGGAAGGACACTGTTGAATATCTCTCCGAGTGCGCATCGCTTCGACCCCTTCGACGTGCTACCTGTTCCAGGTACACAACAGCTGGACCTACTCTTCAGGCTTCGTGAGCTGCCTTCTTGCCTTCATTGCCTGTCGTTAAGGTCTTAATATTGGCTAACAATGGCAGATAAATATGGCTCCCGTATCAACTCGTTGACGATCAACGCCCGAAAGACTTGGTGGGCCTTCATTTCAAACGACGCAGGACTCTTGCATGCAACACTGGCGACATGGGCACTGTATGGCATGCTCGTTCGCGGGCTGAGTGAGCTTCGAGTGGAGAAGCTGAGGCACAAAAATGAAGCGATTCGGGAGATCAACATGAAGATTGGCGATCTGGGCGGAACGATGTCGGACGAGCTTGTTGGGACAGTAGCAACGCTTGCAAGCTTTGAGGTGAGCTACAGAGGCACTGCTGGTACTATTACGGTGATTAATATAGAAGCAGAATTTGTTAGGTGTATACGATGCTGCTCAGCTCCACATCGCGGCACTCAAGCGCATGGTTAATGCCCGCGGCGGCCTCCTCGCTTTTGGGCACAATGACGGGTTGATACGAGGAATCCAATGGTACCAGGCCGCGACCTCCCTTTGATTTAAGCAAGCTGCTTATCTGTGCTCAGGGTGGACTTCCACACAGCAACAGTCTTTCGTACGGTACCGGCTTTTCCATTCATTCGCCTCGATACCGACACGCCGCCGCTTCCGGATGCACTACTTGAGGAAGCGGCGTACACTTCGCCAACGTCCTTGCTCCAGCTCCCAGTTGCCGCTGTTGACTGCTTCAACATCTTTTACCGCTTGCACCGACTCGCGCTCGCCATCTCATCGCAGTGGATATGGAGAGTAAGTCGAGTCACTTTCAGTACTTTGTTGTACGAAACGGAGCACATCATTCTCTCTGTGCGGGATTACTCGCGTGACTTTCTCGTTTTTGATCTTGAAACGGAAGACCAGCAGGATGAGAAATATGAAGAGAGGAAGATGCTGGCGGATGGGGCGAGTGTGGCCGAAGCGCTGCTCACGGGGACGCAGATGTTCGTATATGTGACACTGCGGGAGATAACACCTCAGGCGAAGATTTTTAGTATATTGCTCGAGAGGTTACGTGTTGCTATTGATCGACCCAATGTCCCCATGCTTGGGTTGTGGAGGAGAGCGAAGAATCTTGATGCACTGCTCTGGGTGCTGGTGATTGCATCATCGGTCGCGATGGCACCTGGTGGAAGGACTTGGTGGATTAGCCAGCTCTTAGGTGTCGTGGAAGAACTTGGTATAGGAAGTCAGACGGAGCTCGAAGGTGTTCTGAAGCGGGTTGCGTGGACGGACGTCTTCTTCGGAGACGTGCTAAAGGGCGTCTGGGCCGAGCGCTGTGAAATAGTGAATGGCTCTCAAGCTCATCATGCAAGGGAGCTGCGGCAGGGGAAAGGGGACAAGCGGCTTGCTGTGCCTGTCGATTTTGAAAAGGAGAGGTGGAAGGTGGGCGGGTGGTACGTCTAGTGAATGGAAAGAGTCCCGTCCGTGCGCATGGCCAATCGGAGAAACGCTTGGCCGACAGCGGCGACCAGCGGCAGGTGGCTACGTGCTACATTTATTCTTCTGACGCCGCCCTGGTCTGCCTCGACATACCGCAACCATGCCGCTCGTCGACAACCCCCAAATCAAGCAGGCAAGCTTGCACAACCCGTTGCCCCTGCAATTGCACACGTACATCTGGCCGTTTTTGATCATCTGGCCCATCTTCCTTGCCTTCTATCTCTCCCCCGAGCGCTACGAGAAGCACATCCAGTCCGAGGAATGGACCTTCGTCTGGGTCGGCAGCATCCTCACTATCCAGAGTCTGATATGGCTCACCACCCACTGGAATGTTAATTTTAAAAGCGCGTTTACGACGACGGCTGCGCGCGACGTGCGCACGGCGAGCCTCATCAAGGTCATCCCCGTCGCCAACGCCGGCACCGCTGAGATCTGTTCACTGAAGCGCGACACGGTCGGCGGCAAGGCAAACCTATCGTTTTTGTTCCAGAAGCGGCGCTTCCTCTACAACGCCGCAGAGGGCTCGTTTGCCCCGCTCTCCTACGCCCTCGATGCCGACCCGAAGCCCCAGCTCCAGACCTTCCAACAGACGAAGGGTCTGACGACCCCGGCCGAAATCGAGCGTCTGCATCAGCATTATGGCGACAACAGCTTCGATATCCCGGTGCCGACCTTCACTGAGCTGTTCAAGGAGCATGCCGTTGCGCCCTTCTTCGTCTTTCAGGTCTTCTGCGTGGGGTTGTGGATGCTGGATGACTACTGGTACTATTCGCTGTTCACGCTGTTCATGCTGGTCGCGTTCGAGAGCACTGTTGTTTGGCAGCGGCAGCGGACGCTGAACGAGTTCCGCGGCATGAGCATCAAGCCGTACGATTTGCTGGTGTATAGGCAGAAGAAGTGGCAGGAGATCCAGAGCGACAAATTGTTGCCCGGCGACGTAGTCAGCGTGGGCAGGACGAAGGAGGATTCGGGCGTCGCTTGCGATATGCTGCTGCTTGAGGGCTCCGCCATTGTTAACGAGGCTATGCTTTCTGGAGAGAGTACACCGGTGCTCAAGGAATCTGTACAACTGCGACCGGGCGATGCGACCATCGAGCCGGAGGGCCTGGACAAGAACGCCTTCCTTTACGGTGGCACCAAGGTCCTCCAGGTATCCCACGGCAATAACGCCGAGGACGACATCGGCACGGTTTCGAAGCTCTCATCTGGAGTTCCGCCACCACCGGATAAGGGCGCTGTCGCCGTTGTGATGAAGACTGGATTCGAGACTAGCCAGGGCAGTTTGGTCAGGACTATGATCTACTCCACCGAGCGCGTCTCCGCAAACAATGTCGAAGCGCTACTCTTCATTCTCTTCCTCTGCATCTTCGCCATTGCCGCTTCGTGGTACGTCTGGAAGGAGGGTGTCAAGCAGGATCGCAAGCGGTCGAAGCTCATGTTGGACTGCGTCTTGATTATCACGAGCGTTGTACCGCCGGAACTGCCTATGGAACTCTCTCTAGCTGTCAACACCAGCTTGGCTGCTCTAAGCAAGTACGCAATATTCTGTACTGAGCCTTTCCGTATCCCGTATGCTGGACGAGTCGATGTTGCCTGCTTTGACAAGACGGGTACTTTGACTGGCGAGGATCTTGTGGTTGATGGTATTGCTGGACTCACGCTTGGGCAGTCTGGCGCTAAAAAGGGTGCTGACGGGGCTCATGTCGAACTTAGTGCTGTCGACCAGGTCGGAACCGAAACCACGCTGGTTCTTGCTACTGCGCATGCGCTTGTCAAGTTGGACGAAGGCGATATTGTTGGTGAGCCCATGGAGAAAGCTACCCTTACTTCCCTTGGATGGACACTTGGCGCTCATGACACACTCTCCCCCAAGACTAGCTCCGCCAAGTCGCACGCCGAACTCGTGCAAATTAAACGTCGATTCCAGTTCTCGTCCGCCCTTAAGCGTCAGAGCTCCGTTGCCACTGTCATAGTCAATGACAAAAGGTCTAAGCGCAAGGTGAAGAGCACTTTCGTTGCTGTCAAGGGAGCCCCGGAGACGATCCGAAAGATGTTGGTCAACACTCCGCCACACTACGAGGAGACTTTCAAACACTACACCAGGAATGGTGGCCGTGTGCTTGCGCTCGCATACAAGTATCTCGCCCAGGACTCAGAGCTGGGCATGAACCGCATCAATGACTTGAAGCGCGAGCAGGTGGAATGTGATCTTTGTTTTGCCGGTTTTCTCGTTCTTCAGTGCCCGCTCAAGGACGATGCGGTGCAGGCTGTTCGCATGTTGAATGAGTCCAGTCATCGCGTGGTCATGATCACTGGTGACAACCCGCTCACTGCTGTCCATGTCGCCCGCCAAGTCGAGATTGTTGATCGGGAATGTTTGATACTTGATGCACCCGAGCACGACGAGTCTGGCGAAAAGCTCGTATGGCGCAGTGTTGATGACAAGGTTAATATACCTGTTGATCCCACCAAAGCGCTTGATTCCGATATTTTGAAGACAAAGGACATTTGCGTCACCGGATATGCGCTGGCGAAGTTCAAGGACCACCAAGGTTGGAGGCAACTCCTTCGCTACACCTGGGTTTACGCTCGTGTATCGCCTAAACAAAAGGAGGATATCCTTCTTGGCCTCAAAGAACTTGGATACACCACGCTCATGTGCGGTGATGGAACAAACGACGTCGGCGCTCTCAAGCAAGCGCACATCGGTGTGGCTCTCCTCAATGGCACCCGTGATGACCTCAACAGGATCTCCGAACACTTCCGAAACACCCAGATGAAGAATGTGTACGAGAAACAGGTTCAGCTGATGCAGAGATTCAACCAGCCAGCACCTCCTGTACCCGTTATGATTGCGCATTTATACCCCCCGGGCCCTGGCAATCCGCACTACGAGAAGGCATTGGAGATGCAGGCCAAGAGCAAAGGTCTCGTTCCCCCAGTACCCAATGGCACAAATAACAACGGTGCCGTCGAGAAGCACCAGCCTCCAAAGGACGCCCGACAAGCTGCCGCGGGCTTCGCCGACTCGCTCACGCAGAAGATGATGGAATCCGAACTCTCCGAACTGGACAATGAACCCCCTACCATCAAGCTCGGCGACGCGTCTGTCGCAGCTCCTTTCACATCTAAGCTAGCGAACGTTGTTGCTATTCCGAATATTATCAGACAGGGTCGATGCACGCTCGTTGCTACCATCCAGATGTACAAGATTCTGGCGCTCAACTGCTTGATCCAGGCGTATAGTCTGAGTGTGCTGTATTTGGATGGAATCAAGTTTGGAGATGGGCAGGTTACTATCAGTGGGATGATGATGAGTGTGTGCTTTTTATCGATCTCGAGAGCGAAGGTATGTTGAGGGGGGGGGGGGGGGGGGGGGGGGGGGGGGGGGGGGGGGGGGGGGGGGGGGGGGGGGGGGGGGGGGGGGGGGG
>JASJFT010000312.1:0-40747 GCA_030770425.1 Darksidea phi | reverse complement strand
CTATTAGTTAATTAGAAGGCTACCTTAGCTATTATAACTTCTAGTTAATTATACTTAGTCCTAGGGTCTTATAAATAGTCTAGGTATTTATAAAATTTTATAAGAATTAAAGTTTATATTATTTAAAAGTATTATAGTAAAAAGATATCTTATTTCTTTAATAATCTATTTATTATTAGAATTATATTATAATAATAAAGTCTTAAAAGTAAATATAAAGTAAATATTATATTAAGAAAGAACTACTAGTCTAATCTTAATATAAGTTATTATATAGAAGAATTACTTAAAATTCTTCTTTAAGCTTTACTATTAATTTATAATTTCTTAATACTATTAAAGCTTCTTCTTTAACTTAGTAACTTAGTTATTAAGATATTTCTAATATTATAAATACTTATTAGATAGGGATTTTACGTAAATATTCTTTATAATAATATCTATTCTAAGTATAACTATTAGTCTTTAAATTATAGTTAGATAAAGATTATTATTTATTAAAATATTAATTATTAGATTTAAATCTTTCTAGATTTTTAATAACTCTTAAATTATATTATAATTAAAAGAAACTTCTTATTCCTTTATATTTATTAAGTAGAATATCTTTAATTAATTTTTTTCTTTAAATAATTAAAGTTTTTATATATAGTAATTAATTTTATTCTTTATATTATTTAGAATTATACTCTTATCTTCCTAATAAAAATAGATAATTAGAAGAGACTAAAAGTTAATCTATACTTATTAATTAATAAATCTCTTTAATCTAGTTAGAATACTTATATAGACTAATTAGTATTTATACTTTTTTTTTTAGATAAAACTTTTAGCTTCTTAAATAAATACTTCTAGTTCTACTTAAAGTTTTACTTAAAATCTTACTTTTTTTTTTATCTTTTTTCTATAGAGAAGTCTTATAAGAGGATAGTTTACTTAGTAAAGTAGACTTTAAAGGGTCTATCTAGCCTAGAAAATCTATTATCTTATTATTATACTAATTTAATAATTTAGTTAATTATATAAAGATAAGTCTATTATAAGATTTAAAATATAGATTTAATCTTATATAATACTTTTATAAATCCCTTCTCTTTAAAGAAGATACTAGATACTTTAGTAATATTAAAACTTAAAATAGTTTATTTTAAGATTTATTTAAGAAAGTATTATATATTATCTACCTAAAGTATTATAAACCTTTAGAAATTTTTAGAAGTTAATATTTAACTATTATCTTTAGTTAAAAGTTAAAGATCTTAAGATAATATAAAACCCTAGAACTAAATATAATTAACTAGGAGTTATAATAACTAAGATAGCCTTTTAATTAACTAATAGTAGAATTAATATATTAAAGCTATCCTAAGATAGTACTATAAGAATATAAGAATAAGAGGTTCTTATACCTAAATAAAGCTTAATATACTAAATAAGCTAATTAAGTATTAAATTAATCCTTAAGATTATCTAATCTACTAATCGAAATAGAAAATAAGTAAAATAATTAGGTTACCTAGAAAATAGGCTATAATAAGTATAAGAATAAGAGATTTTTATATCTAAATAATATAAGACCCTAGGACTAAGTATAATCAACTAGGAGTTATAATAGCTAAGGTAGCCTTCTAATTAACTAATAGTAGAATCGGTATATTAAAGTTATTCTAAGATAGTATTATAAGGGTATAAGAATAAGGGGTTCTTATACCCGAATAGGGCTTAGCGTACTAAATAAGCTAACTAACTATTAAACTAATCCTCGGGATTATCTAATCTACTAACCGAAATAGAAAATAAGTAAAATAACTAGGTTACCTAGGGAATAGGCTATAATATTATCTCTCTTCCGGAATAAGGTCTTATCCTTAAGGGCCTAGTAAACGAATAATTAAGAAAAAATACTTTTTAGAGGGGGAGAGAAAAGGGGGGATAAGAGGGGTAGGTAGGTACCTATATCTATTACTCCCTACTTAAAAAATAATTTAACTAATACCCTTTAGATTATCCTTAGAGTATATAAATATTATATAGTCCTATATATATCTACTTATTTTACTATATAAATTATTATTTAAAAAATATTTTTTTAATATATATACTACGTAACGTACTCGACGTATTTAAAGGGCGTTATAGAATATATAAGAGGACGCTAGTAACTTAGTTTTCTATATTATCTAAGAGTTATATACGCGTAGTCCTACTAGAAGATAAGACTTACTTCTCCTACGTCTCTACCTATAGTAAAGTAAGATTATAGAAGGGTACTCTAAGCTTAGGGGTAGTTACCGTAGACTCTAGACGTTATACTACCCGTTTTAGTAGGCTATAAAGGAGAGGAGCTCTAAGCTTAGAGGTAATTACCGTAAGCTCTAGACTATATACTACCCGTTTTAGTAGACTATAAAGGAAGGTACCCTAAGTCTAGGGGTAATTACCCTAAGCTCTAGGCGCTACGCTACCCGTTTCGGCGGGCTATAAGGAGCGGGGGCCTATACTTAGTATTAGCGATTTTTCTAGGTTCCTATCTTAACTAGTATCTCGTCTTTTAACTAGGGGCTAAGGAACTTATCTTATAACGCGGCTTCTAACTACTAGACTAGCCGTTTAGATAGACCTAGCTTATTAGGGTACTTATTATAGAACTCTTTTACTTTTTAGACTACGTTTATAAAATTACTTACTAAGTAGTAGATTAGATCTAGGTTATAGTCTATCTATTCTATTTAATAGTAGAGCTTACTATAAATAATCCGGCTATCGAGGATATAGACTACCGGCTACTCGGGATACCCGTTTACTTCTATAGCTAGTTCTTTAGAGAGTACTTAATCGGGTAATAGGTCTTATATAGCTTTATATAATCTATTTATATAGAAAATATTATATATCTTTATATAGAAGGATAACTAGACTATATAGAAGCTATACTTTTAGCTGATAATAAGATAAGATCCGTATATTTACTAGTCTAATTTTAGACTTAGTCTTAAGGTAGTAAATCCCTTAGGTATAATATAGACTTAATCTTCTACGTCGAAATCTAGAAGGTAGCGTTTTTTATTAACTTATCGGCTCTAGGCTTTCTAAGCTACTACGATATTAGCTTAGACGTAGTCGCGAACCTATTAAACTATATTAGCTTAGATTTTTACGAACTTCTAGGCTACCTACGTAGTTATATCGTTTAGTAATTCGGAGGGTTTATAGACGTATTCTTATTAGTCCTAGTAGTAATAAGTCTTATAGTCGAATTCGATCTCGAATAGAGAAAATCCCGTTATATTATATAGAAGAATTACCTAGACCTAGTCTATACTAGATAGAAGATCGGACTAGTTATCCTAATAGAAGTTTATAAAGAGATATAATTATTAGTCTAGCTATTAATTAAAAACTTCCGTATTACTATTAGTCTATAGATAGTAGACTATAGATAATAACTAGTTAATTTCTATAAGCCTATATAATTCTTTCGTAAAGTCTAATACGAACTATAGGTCTTAATCTAAGACTATAGTATATAGAGGACTAAAGACTTACTATATATATATATAGTAGAGAGTAGTTATATCTTTAGTAGTAGTAGTCTTAAAGTAGAGTAATAAGAAAGTATATTTTAATAATCTATATATTACTATAAATATATTATCGTATCCCTTATAGTCCTTTAGGAAGCTTTTAAAGTCTATAGAGATATCTTCCTATACCCTCTTAGATATAGGAAGTAGTTTAAGGAGATCTAGAGTCTTATCTTAAGGTTTATAACTCTATTAGTACTACTTATAATTCCTTATATAATACTTTATATCTTCGTTTATTATATTCTAGTAATATAGATCTTTTAGAAGTCTAATAGTTTTCTTTATACTTAGATAAGTAGTAATCTATATAGTATATACTATCTAAATAAGATAGGTCTTAAGGAACCCTACTTTAGGTACTACTAACTTCTCTTTTTAAAGGAGAAGTCTAGATAGGGTTAGAAATAGGTACTTACGTTCTTAACGAGCTAACTTTTACTCTAGTTTAAGTATAGTATATATACGATTCTTATAAAGTATATAATTAAGAAGTAGATAAGAGTAAGCTTTAGTTTTATACTTAGGATTCTAGGTATTAGTAGTAACTATTAAGACGGCTATTATAGTAGAGGTCTATCTAAAGGGAATAAAGATACGAGTTCTAGTAACTTTATCTTTTTTCTTCTAAGTTTTTAACTTCTTCTATTTTCGAGAGAGAGTATCCGCGATAATATTAGTAGTCCCGGGGTAGTAATAAATAGTATAGTAGTAGTCTATAAGCTTCTCGGTCTAGTAAGCCTATTACGGGGTTAGTTTATACTTAGTTAAGAAATATTCTAGTACCCGGTAATTAGTAATAACTTAGAAGGGTTTATTTAGTTATAACCCTATAAGCTAAGTCCTCTATTTATTTAAACCCCTTATAACCGCGAGTATCTCTTTATTATAGATCTTATAGTTTATTTCTATAGACTTTATTATCTTTATAAAGTAGACTATAGGTTACTAGATTCTATTATCTTAGAGCTATATAAAGGTATCTACTAGAATACCGTTACTTATATTAGTTTTTATACGGGTCCTATAGTAGGGCGAGTAATATCTTATAATAATATCTAAATATAATAATACCTTACTTTTCTTAAATATAGCTCGCTCTTTAGGCCCGAAGGTATAGAATTTTCCCTTTCGTAGTAGTCGGGTAAGTAGGTAGACTATACGACTATAGTCTTTTAGCTACTTTTAGTAGTAGTTATAGAAATCTAGGTAAGCTTATAGTTCTTTTAGAATTATAGATTTCTTCTAGTCTTTAATAGCTACTATCTTATTAGGGTTTATACGGATCCCTTTAGTACTAATAATAAAATTTAAAAACTTTACCTTAGTAACTATAAACTTACTCTTTTTAATATCGATCTATAGTCTAGTCTTCTTAAGCTTATTTAGAATTTTACTTATATATTTCTTATACTTAAGAGGGTCCTCTAAGTAGATTAAGATATTATCTATATAGATAGTATAGATCTCGTCGATTTCGTCCTTAAGTACTTAATTAATATAGTACTAAAAGGTTACCGGTCTATTATATAGTCTAAAAGGTAGAATATAGTATTTATAATTCTTATATTATATTTTAAAAGTTATAAGGTCTTTTACGTCGGGGTTTAATTTAATATAATAGAAGATTTAACGTACGTCTAGCTTAGTAAAGACCTTTACTTTAGAGAGTCGTATTAGTATCTTCTTAATTAAGGGAATAGCCGTAATATCTTTCTTCGTAACTACGTTAATTTTTCGGTAGTCGACGTAGAACCTCTACCCCCCTTCTAGCTTCTTAGTAAATAGAATAGATAAGGTAAAATTAGTATTACTAGTTATAATAAAGTTCTTTTTTAGGTACTCTTCTAAGTAAGCTTTTAGTAGCTTTAGGTATTTAAGGGATATATTATAGAATAGGCTTATACTAAGCTTACTTATATTATTCTTAAGGGTAATTTTATAGTCGATACTCTCCCTTTTAAAAGATAGCTTATCTAAGTTAATCTTAAAGAAGTAGTCTAGAGTAGCTCCTACGTAACCTTTATAAGGGAGCTTTTCTACTATTATATCTTATACGTTCTATTCTACTAAGTCTTCTACTAAGTCTTTTAACTATCTATCTCTAATTAATAAGTTAATTTTATATAGACTAGTAGCTTCTAGTATAACTTCTTTCTTATCTACGAGCTTCTATATCTTAGAAGGCTCGAGAAAATATATATCGAACTTATTACTAGTAGTCTACCCTAGTAGGTCGTTAGAGATAGATATTACTTTCTTTTTCTTTCTATTATTTTTTCGGTAACCTTATTAGCTTTTCTTAGATTTAGTATCCCTTAAACTACTATTAGTATTACTATCTACGTTTCTCTATATTTCCTTAAGAGTAGCTTACTAGTCCTCTATTACCTATAGTAGGGCTTCGGCGGGCTCGTAGACCTCCTTCTAGAGGATTATAAGGGCTTTAATTAGAATCTTTAAACTAAGTATTAGATCCTTTCTAAGTAAGCGGGTCTTCTTCTATACTTTAACCTACTAATTAATTAGGTTATCGTAATATAAAGCGTCGTCCTAGTATTCCGGGTCTAGCTTCGGATCTAGCTTTTCTATAGTAGTTAGGTTATATTTTATCTACTTTAGGGTATTATCTAGCTAGTATAAAGTCTAGTTATAATAGTCGATTAAGGACTAGGTTTACTTAAAGAATTTTCTTCTAAGTATTATATCGTAATACCCGAGCTTATAGAAGAGGAACTAGATAGATATATCCTTTTCCTAGATTAATAGATTAGCTTAGATAGCTATATCGACTAAGTAACCGTATTTCCTATTAAACCTATTAAGGGAGATTAGTTTCTTTAATTAATAGAAGACGAGCTTTAGCTTTTTCTTTACTACCTTTAAATATTTAGAGTAGACTAATAGGTACGTACTAGTACTACTATCTACTAATTCTCTTAGCTATATAGCTAGACTATTTACTATAAGTTAAATAGAGAGCGTAAATAATTTTAAATCGACGAGCTATAGTATCTTAATAAGTCGTTAATAATTAAGAGGTTTAATTACTCCTATATAGGCCGTTAGGGAGGAGCTCTCCCCTAGTAACTTTTATTTTTTAATACTATAGAGAAGATATTAGAGTCGTACTTTAAACTACTTTTCTCTTTATATAGAGAGTCTAAATAAGCTTCTTTCTTAGAATTATTAGAGAAGATAGTATTAACTTCTACTTCTACGATATTCTACGTTACCTTATATATAATATAGTCGAGATAGCCTTATTATTTATTTCTTTTCCTATAATTAAAATAATAGTCTTACTTCTTATACTCCTCGAAAGAGTAGTTATAGAGCTTAGAGATATCTTTAAAATAAACGAGCCTCTTTTCTAACTTATTAGAGAAGGGTCTACTTACGGTCGACTACTTTCTCTTAAAGATAGTTAATTAGTTACTTTAGACAAGTTAGGTCTTTTAGTACTAGTTATTCTTAAGTAGTACTCTATTAGCTAAAGTCGCGTATTTATAGAGCTTACTAAAGGTAGAATTATTATTATTAAATAGATCTACCTTATTTCTTAGCTCGAAGTAGAGCTTATCTACGAATTCTTCGTTCTACTAGTAGTAAGATAGGTAGGTCTCTATTACTAGACGCTTAAAATCCTTAATAAAGTTATTAACTTCGCTAAACGCGTTTATATATAGTCGGTAGAATTTAACTTTTATCTTCTTCTTCGTATAGGAATCTTCGTAGTATTTCTTAATATATTCTAATAGATCTATATCGGATACGAAGTCTACTTCTTCTTCCCTAGAATTTAGCTATATCTAAATATAGTCTTTTACTAGATCCGTTAGTTAGAATATAATATAGACTCGATAGATCTTAGCTATCTACTAGGGGATTTCTCGTATATACTAGTCCTTATTAACGATAAGTTTCTATTCTATATCGTAGAGCTAGTTCTTTAACTTAGGCTTTCTATTATTTTTAAATAAGATAGAATTAGGGTAGAACGTAGTCTTCTAGAAGTTAGAGGTTTATAGGGATTTACTTTAGTAGTTTTCTATAATATTCTTCTCCTAAATAAGAATCTATATTCCGTTACCTAAGATAATAGTTATAAACCCTAGTAAGACTAATAGAGATCTTATAGGGGGGGTACTAGAGCGGGAAGTAGAAGTATTTTCTATTTTCTCTATAGTAAAGAGTAGTATATCTAATTCTAATAGGTACTTATAATAGTTCTTATTAGATAGAGGAGTCTATATTAGATCTAGAAATGTAATTAGTTTAGTAGTTAGCTCTTTTTATAAGAAGCTTAACTAAAAGGTTAGATACTAGACTAAATCCTACTAGAATCTTCCTAGGAGTCTAGGGGTTTAAAGTAGGATATAATAGATAAGAGGGGTCCTTTAGGGGCCGATATTTAGGTCGTTTAGTTATACCGTTATAGGGGGGAGTCTTACCTCTTCTATATCTTATCTACTATTAGGGTTATACTATAATAGCGGAGCCTTAAAAGCGGACTTAGGGTTATACTAAGAGAGGACTACGAATCTAGCCTTTATATAGGTAGCCGCGGGGGAGGACTATTTAAGGTCTTCCTCTAAACTCTACTACTTACTTATAGTTCTCTAGACTTATTAGAGCTCTTCTTATAGCTTTTTAACTTATCTTCTATAGTTATCCCTTTTCTTAGTTAATTAGTTAAACTTATTAGCCGTAGTATTTATAAAGGCGTTTCTACTAACTATATCTACTCCTATAGTATACGCCAGCCTTTTAGCTATAATAAGACGGAGACTATTATCTATTAGAATATTAGTAATTAGATTAGGCCCCTCCTAGGTAGCTAATATATCCCGGACTATATTATAGTCTAGGAGTTCTTTCTATCCTTCTATATTTATTAGATAGAGGATTTAGGGTCTATTTTCTCCTCTAAGTAATTTAACCCTCTCGGTATACTTATCGATTTTCTCTTCGAGGCTATCTTTACTTATACTCTCCTCTTAAGGGGGGAAGATAGTTTTAAGAATCTAGGGGTTAATATACGCGTCTTTATTAACGAATACCTCTAAGGGGGTTAGTTTATAGGTCTTAATTAGCTTTTACTAGTACGCTTTCTCTTTAGGGAAGAGTATCTTACTTCTAGTCTAGCTTTAAGATCTAGTCTAAGCTCGCGTACTTCTTACCCTACTCGGGGCTCGACTTAGAGTCTTCCTCTTTTCTTTATCTTTCTTCTATAGGGAGGCCTTACGGGAAGGTAGCTTCGAAGGGTCTACTTAGTCTAGGGAGTCCGCTATCTTATTATTATACTAATTTAGCGATTTAGTTAATTATATAAAGATAAGTTAGTTATAGGGTTTAGAATATAGGTCTAATCCTACGTAATACTTTTATAGGTCCCTTCTCTCTAAGGGAGGTACTAGGCGCTCTAGTAATATCGGGGCTCGAAGCGGTCGGTTTTAAGACTTACCTAAGGGAGCGCTACGCGCTATCTACCCTAAGTACTATAGACCTCTAGGGATTTTAGGGGGGTTAATATTTAGCTACTATCTCTAGCCGAAAGTTAGAGATCTTAAAATAATATAAGACCTTAGAACTAAGTATAATTAACTAGGAGTTATAATAGCTAAGGTAGTCTTCTAATTAACTAATAGTAGAATCGGTATATTAAAGCTATTCTAAGATAGTATTATAAGGGTATAAGAATAAGGAGTTCTTATACCCGAATAGAGCTTAGTATACTAAATAAGCTAACTAACTATTAGACTAATCCTCGGGATTACCTAATCTACTAACCGAAATAGGAAATAAGTAAAATAACTAGATTACCTATTAAACGGGGTCCGGGCCTAATAGATTATTTAGTCTTATTTAGGGTTTATACTTAAGATAGGAAAGAAGGAGTTAGAATAAATAGATAATAGTTTAATTACGTTAATAGATAAGGATTAATCTAGATTTAAAATTAACTATAAGAGAAAACTATCTAGGAGATTCGTAGTTATTATATATTAATTTGGTTTCCTTAGATCTATAGGATCTATAGCTCTACGTTCCTATAGATCTACTAATCTATAGATCTATAGCTCTATAGATCTATATTTACTAAGCTCTATAGATCTACTAATCTATTATATAACTTTCTAGTAAAGCCGTCTATACTAATTATCGTTTATACTATAGTCGTAGTCGTCGTATTCTATATTAAAGCTAGTAATAGGTTTAATCTCTAGTAGCTCCTTTTACTACTATCCCGTAGTATATATTTGGTTCGTAATACTATCTCCCCTCTCTAAACCTTCGGCTCGGAGGTTATTCCGGATCCGGTATTCGGCTATATTAGCGTTAGCTTAGAATCTTCTTAAGTTATACTCTTTTTCCTCTATAGTTTCTTATAAAACTAAAGAATATCTTATACTTATTAACCGTATTAGTCGTAACAGTTCTAAAATATTTCCTTACCCTTAGTATAGTAGGCTAGGGATACCCTACGTTATCTCTTCTAATAAAAGTAAATACTACGAGGCTTATATTCGTATAAACGTACGAAATTCGTATCGGTTATTAGGGGTTTCTATAGCTAAGTATCTATTTTTAACTATAACTTATATATATAGGCTTATATATATTAGAGCGATCTATTAACTATTCGTAAGAGAAACTTTAAGCTTAGTTATAGGCGGCTAAAGAGTATTATAAGGAACTACTTTATTATATAGCCGAATTTAGTTAAGAGTTATCTAATACGTAGGTAAGGGTTTAACGTTTAAAGAAATAGAAAGAGTTTCTTAATAAGAAGGCGGCTAGATAGTCTCGCGCTCTTAAGGCTAAACTTAATACTAAGAAGGAGGAGCTTCGGCGGCTAGGGTAGTAGAAGGATCTAGAGGCCTCTTTAATTACTCTAGACGTCGCTCGTAACGTTATAGATAATATTACTCTTTCTAGTTCGTTAAACGTCTTATACTACGCTATAGGTAGTACTAGTCTTCTCGACTTACTATAAGGCGAACTTACCTTATCTCCGGGTTTCCTTCGGGATTACGGTTTTGGTACTCCGTAAGCTTCTTAGAATAATTAAGATTATCTTTAGGTTCCTAGATTCGTTTCTATAGTCTTCTATTCTTATCTATTTCTTACTATTAGATTAAGTAATAGTTTTTTCCGTTTCTAACGTTTTTATCTAGGATTTCTTCTACTTTCTATTCTTCGTTATCTTCTCTATATATATCTACTTCGTATATTACTAGTTTAGTATTCTATAGTACTTTTTCTAGTAAGCTAATATAAAACGTAGGATAGATTTTTATTTATAGAGGTAGTCTTAGTTGATAGTTTACGGGTAAGACTTATTTTTTAATCTCGTAAGATCCGATCTTAGTATAGTCTAGTTTACTATTAGATTACTTACTTTTAATATTTTTTCGTAGTAACTATACCTTTTCTCCCTCTTTAAAAGCGGGTACTTCCTTTCGCTTCTTATTATAGTACTTACTTATTCTATTTTAAAGGAATTCTACGTCCTCTTTAAGCTATTAGTACGTTCGTAGAATAATTTTTACTATTTCTTCTCTATTTTAGCTATAAGACTAAAGTTATCTCGGTTCTTTATATATTTCTAGTTCGATTCCGTAGTTTATAAAGAAAGGTATTATCTTTATTATACTATATTACGAACTATTATATATAAATTATACTATAGGTAAAAGTATAATCTAATTATTCTAGTAGTAGTTTAGATAATATCTAAGGTATTATTCTACTATTTAATTTATTCGTTCTATTAGTCCGTCTATCTACGGATAGTACGCGGTTAATATACTATATTTTATTCCTAGTTTAGCTATAAGAGTTTACTAAAACTTTATTATAAACTTAACGTCTCTATCTAAGATAATTTTATCTAGTATTCTATATTTACTAAATATATATCTTAGTAAGGTATAGATAAGTTATTCTACTATATTTCCTTTATCTATATATAGAATAAAGTAAGTATACTTTATAAACTTATCTACTACTACTAGTATAGTATTATAAGATACTTCTATCATTAGTTCCTTAGAACGCGGTAACTACGTAATAAAGTCTATAGTTATAACCTTCTATAGTCCTTCTATATTTTCTATTAGTTATAGTATTCTATAGAGTATATATCTAGTATACTTATTACGGTAATAGTCTATATATTCTAAAAGTACCTAGGTAACTAACTATCTTATATATAGAAAATAGTACGTCCTTATTAGTTATTTAAGAGTCTTTTCTACTCCTTAGTATCTATATACTAGTACCTCGTAGTATTATCTAATAAATTCTTTTCGTATTACCTTAGGTACGTAGGCTTTTTAGAATATATAGATAATTCCGTTTTTTTCTTAGATTACTTCTTAAATTTCGTTCCGTTCGTCTATTACTTCTGTAGTAGCTATATAGATCCATTACGTCTAGTTATTTTCTTCTAGTTCGAGTATTATTTCTCGTATTTCTACTAATTTTAGACGATTATAAGTAATCGTTCCGTCCGACTGTAGCTTAAGAATTACTACGCTAGGTTTCTCCGTTTCCTAGTAATCGAGTCTCCTACTAAGCGCGTCTACTCGTTTATTTTCTAATTCTTTAGTATATATAATCTTAATATCGTAAGTTACGAGGGTTTATACCCATCGTATTTATCTTCTAATTAGAGGTTTATTTATTAAGAATCCTATTAGATTCTTATAGTCTATATAGATTATAATAGAGTATTTAGATCCTTATAGGTTAGATCTCTATTCCTTTAAGACTTCGATAATTACTAATAACTCTTTATTATAGATATTATAGTTAAGCTCAGCTAGTAATATTTTTTATAAGAAGTAGTATACTAGTTTAAGGTTATCTTTATCGTCTTTCTATAGTAATACTACTCCTATTATATAGTCTAATATATTCGTTTCGATAATCGAGGGTTCTTTAGGGTTATATATCTTAATTACGGGTTCCTTAGTAAATTATTCTTTAATCTTCTTAAAAGCTTATTAGTACTCTTCCTTCTATTTAAAGGGTTAATCTTTCTTTATAAGTTACGTAAGTAGTACCGTCGTTATACTCTATTATAGTATTAGTTTTCGATAGAAGTTATAGAATCCTAGAAACGATTATAGTTCCTTAAGGTTCTTCGGCGTCGGCTATTTCTTAATTTTTTTAATCCGTTGTAGGTCTACTTTAATTTCTCCTAGTCTAATAATAAATCCTAGAAACTCTATTTCTTATACGTAGAATTTATATTTTCGTAGATAAAGATATAATTATACTTTCTTAAGCGCCTATAGGACCTTCTTTATATATTCTTTATATTCTTCTTCTATTTCGGAGTAGATTAGAATATCGTCGAGGTACGCTATTACGAACTAGTCGAGATAGTTTCGTAAAATATTATTAATTCGTTTCTAGAATATCGCGGGTATATTAGTAAGTCTAAAGGGTATTACTTAGTACTCGTATAGTCCTTTCTTAGTTCTAAAAGCTATTTTCTATTCTTCGTCTTTCTTAATTCGTATCTAGTAGTATACGTTTCGGATATCTAGTTATATAAATTATTTAGCTTTTTTTAATTAATCTTATATCTCCGATATTAGAGGTAAAGGGTACCGATTTTTAATTATAATATTATTAAGTATTCGGTAATCGATATATAGTCGTAGTTCTATAGTACCCTTCTTAGGTACGAAGAGAACCGGGTATCCTATAGATAAATTTAAATATTAAATATATCCTTTTATAAGGTTATCTTCGAGGTACTTTATTATAATCTTTTCTTCTTCCTCGGTTAACTTATAGATTAGTCCGAATCCTAGAGTCTTTCCCTCTTATAGTAGGATTATATAGTCCTAGGGCTAGTACTAGGGTAGGCTTTTCTCTAGTTCCGTAAATAATTCTTTCTATCTTTTATATCGTTCTAGAATATTATTACTTTCTTCTTAGGTCGCTCCTAGATTCTATCGTAGGAATAATACTTATTAGCTTATCTATCGGATCTAAGGATTAGCTTCTTATAGCTACGGTATTCCTAGGATTATATCTTAGTTATCCGATATCTTAATTATATTAAGTATTTCGTTTTCTTTTTTCTATCCCTATAGGCTAAGTTTACCTTTAGTTTTATATATCGTAGGTTCGTTAAAGGGTTCTCCTTTAATAGTATATACGACGCTAGGGTATCGTTTCTTCTATTAGGGGATCTTCTTCCTTCAGACGAAGTCTTTACTAATAAAGTTTCAAGTAGCTCTACTATTAATTAAAGTAATAATTTTCTTTCCTTAGTAGGTTCTATAGAGGTAGATATAGTCCTATCCTCTAGTTCCTTAAATTCTTATCTTCTTTAGCTAATATTTCGTATTAATCTTAGTTTAGACGTACTTCGGATATTTATTCTCTAGGTATTTATACTATAGTCTTCCTAAGATATAATTTAATAGTAGAAGTAGTCCTAGTATAATTCTAATATATCCCTTTTATCGCTAATTCTCTAATTATTACTATCTATATACTACTTCTAGTATAACTACTTAGGTAATTCTTTTATTATAGTCCTTTACTAGGTAGTAGTTATTTTTTTACTTTACTCCTTCGTAGAGTCTATATTCTTTTTATACGTACAAGATCTATATAATCTTAAAGTATACTAGATATCTTATCTTATATCGTAGGTCGTCCTCTAGATCGACCTTATATCTCTAATTATTATACTTTATAGAGATCGTTCGTACGGGAATCTATTATTTAATTACTATATACTATAGTTATTCTTTATTAACCATCTTCGTAATATACCGTATTTCTTTCTAAGTTTCTTAGTTAGGTATAAGATCTATAATAATAAAGTTCTATTCGACCTACTATTTAAAATCTTTAAACGGTCGATATATCGGATAAGATCTAGACTATTCTTCGTAGATCTCTTATATTATTATAGATATTATAGTTTTCTTTATAAACTATAAGGCTTAAGTATAAGTCGTATTAAGTTCTAATACTAGTCTTATTTCTTCTTTAGATAGTCGAATTATCTATAGGTATCTAGTATTCTTATATATCGTAACTAGATTTTTATCTTTTAGTTCTAAGGACTTATCGCTATTATTAACTATTTATAACGGCGTATCTAGGGCGTTATCGAAGTCTTCCTACTCTATAGATAAGTCTTCCTCGGGTACTTCTTCTTATACTTCTAGCGAGAACGAAACTCTTCTCTAAGACTCCCGAGTCGTAGCTACCCGCTATTTCTATAGCTAATAGCTAGTATTTAACTTAGCTTTATAGTACGTCTTATACTAGTCGTATATATAAGTCGTCTAATATATAGTATTATATTCTTATATCGTAGCTACTCTATCCCTCTTACCCTACTAAGTATATTAGGGTTTTTCTTTCCTTAGATCTAACCTATAATCTTTTACTAGATATCCTTACTTCTCGTATTTAAAGTATACTCGCTTCTTATAGAGCTCTTATTTCTTAGGGTTCTATTTCCCTTTTTTATACTCTAAACTAGCCCCTAGGACTATTACTTCTAGCCTATAGTACTTTTCTTCTTTCTTCTTTTCGTAGAATCCGACCTTCTCTTTTCTTTCCAAGTTCTAGAGGTAGAGATTATCGTCGATCTTAATAGCTTATTTAATTAATCCTCTTATAGTCTAGGGTCGTTCTATCCAAATTATCTTATAATGGATATAGTCTTTTAGTCCTTTATAGTATCGTAATATAAGGGCTACTTCTCCCTATTAAATCTTAGTAGTAAGTTATTTAAACTTAGATATATAGGTCGTAGTAAATTTCGTCTATCTAAGACGCGTAATTTTTTATTCTACTAGTCTTTCTAAGTCGATATCTCTAAAGGTAATATATAACTTATTCTTAAAGTACTCGTAACTCGAGAAGATAGCCTTCGTTTTATCGCTTCGTTAGGCTTCGGGTAGTCGTAGTTATTTATTTAGATACGTTTTAAACTAAGTAATAGTCTTTCCTATAAACTAAGCTACTATAAACGATACTTTATTACTCTCCGTAGGTAGCTTTATCCTATTAAGGTCGAGGTAGATTACTATATTGGCTAGAAATCCCCTAAGCTTCGATCTCGTTCTATCGAACTTCTCTAGTTCTCTAAGCTTTAATAGTTTACTTATATACCTCTAAAGTTAGGTAGTTAACTCTATAAGCTAGGCTTCTAACGTATCTTCCCTCTTCTTAAATATATACTAATTCTTAATAACTCTTTCGAAGTTTTCTATAGTTATACTACCTTCTAGGGAACTAAATTCCCGGTAGCTTCCTACTTCTAAGGGTTCGCCTTAAGTTGGCGGCTATACCGCTCCGCTTTATCGGGTTCCTTCTCCTACTATTATAGTTAGCCGTTCCTACCTACCGGATAGTTAAGGTATTAAACGGGGTCCGGGTCTAATAGGTTATTTAGCCTCGTTTGGGGTTTATACTTAAGATAGGAAAGGAGGAGTTAGAATAAGTAGATAATAGTTTAATTACGTTAATAGGTAAGGATTAATCTAAATTCGAAATTAACTATAAGAGAAAACTATCTAGGAGATTCGTAGTTATTATATATTAATTTAGTTTTCTTAGATCTATAGGATCTATAGCTCTACGTTCCCGTAGATCTACTAATCTATAGATCTATAGCTCTATAGATCTATATTTACTAAGCTCTATAGATCTACTAATCTATTACGTAACTTCCTAGTAAAGCCGTCCGTACCAATTATCGTTTATACTATAGTTGTAGTCGTCGTATTCTATATTAGAGCTAGTAATAGGTTTAATCTCTAGTAGCTCCTCTTACTACTATCCCGTAGTATGTATTTGGTTCGTAATATTACCTAGGGAACGGGCCGTAATAAATAAAGCTTAATATACTAAATAAGCTAATTATCTAATCTACTAATTAAAATAGAAAATAAGTAAAAAATCGAATTATTTAGAAAATAAACTATAATATATTTAATCTATTAATTAAAATAGAAAATAAGTAAAATAACTAGATTATCTAGAGAATAGATAATAATATAAATAAGATTAATAAAATCTATTAGATTTAAATTTTATTTAGAAAATATTTTATATATATTAAAAAAAGAGATTAATTAATTTTAATAAGTTACTTAGTATTACTTATTAGTACTAATTACTAAGTAGTCTATATTACTTAGTCTACCAAGCTATTACTAACCCTCGAGCAAGTTACGTAACCCTGCCCTTGGTTGTCCGCGCTTAGGGGCGCCTGGGTGTTCCTTCGTTGGCTCTATAAAGATCAGATCGTAACAGAACGAGGCCAACGCGCTCGAGGTATAGCAGGCTAAGACGGATGGAACGTGAGAGAGAGATGGACATCACACGCCTCCGGAATCCCGTTAAAAAAGAAAGAGACAAGTAGTAATCAACGTCACTACTTCCGCCTCGACTTCTTAGAAACAGACGTGTTAGGAGTGGTAGCTTCAATGCTTGGCCCATCGTTTCGACCAGCGACCGATACTAACCCCTCCGACTACGAAAGATAATAGCTTTCCAGCTCTTGCGAGAGTCCCCTCTGGCTTGAAAACTGTAGTTCCGACTCCTGCGAGATATCAAAGCTAATACCGTTAGGGAGACTGTTAATTGCTAAGCATATTCGCTTAAAGTACTCTGGCATCCAGTTCTCGTAGACGTTCTTCGTAAACTTATAGGTTGTCCACTTATCTTTGCCCTCGTGAACTACGAAGTTAAAGCTATGTATTAGGTATCGGTAGTACTTCGTGTCCTTCCCGTTGATAATGGGGTAGTGCCCATAGATATTGGCCATATGATGATCGTGCGAGATAGAAAAGGCCAGAATCTCGCGGTCAATCTCCTGCTCGCGCTTCACTAGCCGGAACAGCTCCACGACAGCCCGCACCGCAAGCGACGCGCTGTACATGTTCTGCCGGTCTGCGATAGTGAGCGCCTCGGCTCCGCACTTAACCTCGCATATGAGGAAGGGGAAGTACATGAAGTGCGTAGCCTTGAACACAGACACGTCTAGGAGCTCTCCAAGCCCGGGCTTGAGCAACTCCATTTGCTTTGGTGTGAAAGCGGTCCAGAGAAACCCGGCTGAGTAGTCTGGACTAGGCTGAGTATCAATCAAAAGCATGGACTCAGTCCACATCTCGCTGACGGTCTCCACGAGATTGTCAAGGTTTTCGTTACCAGACAAAGCCAGAGCCTCTGCAGATGGGACAATCAGCCGACCTATGTCTTGAACAACCTTCGCCTCATTTCTGTTCCGTATCTTGCTGCAGCTCCGTTCGAAAATATCGTCGTTGAACAACGAATCGGGTGGAGTGGTTTGTTCAGCTGTAAGCAAGCGTTTGCACAGGTCTTTGCTCGCTTTCGAAACTCCTAGAATGGGACCATCCATGTAAATACCCTTCGTAATGAGGAGACTCTCGTATTCCGCCTGCTGATAAAAAACACGCTTGATCCCCTTTCGCTTCTCATTGCTCAGTGTAACATCGCTAGGGGTTTGCGACGTTCTAGACGACGTTCTAGACAATGTTCGGCGGAGACCCGCGTCGGACTTCTTCCTCGCGAGTGGGTACATGGGTGGGTTCATTAGTGTGTTCGTGAGTGGATCACTCATCTTGCCTTCTGACTCGAAGAAGTTCTGAGGCCACCGCTGGTGTTTCCGCCAGTAGTCAATAGGGTTGTTGTCCGTGTCGTCGCTCACCGTTTCCGTGTGCGAGTCCTCCACCGTGGTGGAAGTCGACCGCTGCTGCTTTCGTATTGGCTGATCCGAGGTGTCTATCTCGCGAGAACGTTTGCGCTTCCGGCCCGTGGGCTGTGTGGTTGGCGAAGGTTGCCGCTAGGGCCTCAAATAAGCTTAATTCGCGATGCCGCAGAGGGAAGACTTACCTGAGCGCCAGGGCCGTTGTGCACCTGTGTGTCGAGTAGATCTTGGACGGACTGAGGCGTGAGAGGCGCGAGAGGCTGCTGAAGACGTGCGCTCCTTCGGAGAGGTTCCTCTATAAAAAGTTTAGTAGATGTATAGAACAGGTTGCGAGAGAACACACTACGAGGGAGCGAGGTTAAATAATAATCGTGAGCTTTTGCGTGAACCATTTGATGAGGAGCTGCAGAGGGTGGGTAGAGTTACGAAGTGGCGAAGGTGCGACCGCACCGATGATGCATACCGAGGTTGGTGCGTAACGCCCGCTCCGAATACCAAAATAATAATAGAATATAAGACTACAGAGCCTTATATAATAGCTATTATTACGAGATATTCTGGTGGGGGGTTATAAAGGGTTTAAATAGTATATTATACTATAAAAGTCGCTTTAAAGTAAAAGTTGTTATGGGCTAGGCTTTGCCTAGCCCTAGCTAGCGTCACGCGTGGTCTGCTAGGCGAGCTGATCTGCTGGGCATGTGAGCGATCGAGCCAGCGGCAGGGCCTTCCCCCTATATAGCTAGTTGTTCTGAGAGATTCGTTGATCAGAACAGTACGTATCCTTTTGGCGCGGTTGGGTACCCGCGCCTGGGAAGAAGGATAGCGTGCGGACGCTCGCTGATGGCCGGAGCGCTAGCTACGCTTGAGTACCCCTGGTGCCAGCCCATCACAGATAAGTACTTCGAGGGGGAAAAGGAAAGTATAAATAGCTCGAGGAATGTTATTTTTTATATAAAACACACCTTCCGAAGGTGTACGTTTACAACTATCATGAATTTAGAGTCTTTACACCGAATTGTTGAGGTATTTTACACCATAGAGCCGAGTCACGTTTATACTAAGGAAAGTGTAAGGGCTTGATTGATGAGAACTAAATATGTCTGGATGGACCACATTTCCGGGACAGATGGTTTGGCTCGTTCAATTTGGGCGACTACCGTCTACGGCTAGCAGGTAGCATGGAATTTCCATGCTACATCGCTTTCCACTATTCTCCCTCCTCTCCCAGAAGTATCCTGCAGCTCTTCTTGTAGCGCCCGAAACTCCTCATCCAGAGTCTTCGCATCGTTGTACCGCGTGGAATTATCAAAATCGATTAGAGTCGCTTTTCCATCGTGGATGAGAAAATTATGCTTGTTAATGTCTCCGTGCTTGATCCCTAATTTGTGTAGTCTTAACAATGTCCGCTGACACAGAGAAAGATCTTCCGGTGTTGCATGACGGCAATCAGTGATCCGTTCTATGATGAAGCCGATGACCCTGCCTTCCTCACTTAAGTGGCCGAGAAATTTGGGGCCGATTTGATGATTTTCGATCCATTGGTACGCAGATGTTTCGGCGTCGAGTTGCGGCGTCTCCCAAGCAAATCGTGCAAATTTCGCTATAATTGTCGAGTTGAATCGAGGGCACGTGGCTTCGTAGACATTTGAGCGAAGTTTTTTTCCCATGTGAAGCTCCAAATGAGCTATCTGAAGCGGATGCCAGAGGTTCGTGACTCCGGGGAGTTGAGCCTTTGTGACTCCGGCGAAATGAGGACGCCCATTTGGAGTATTATGTGATATATGGCCCTTATTCCAGTCACCAGGTGGTAGAGGTGGTAACATAGAGATTAAGGAAGGCCCGAAACACATGTCACCAACATCGTATAGTCCGGGATCGATGGTAAGATATTTAACGAATTTTCGATCAACAAGGATCCGAAATTCACTTTGGTCCTCTGGGTCCACACTGGCCTGAAGTACCTGAATGTCTGGGACGGTGCCCGGCATTGAATTGGCGGATGAAGAATTGGAGTATAGTGACTTCCGTTAAGTGCGATCGCTGGAAAGTTCTTAACGGAGGGATTCTGTGAGAAGAATTTAAGATGATACCATTTGCTAGACAAGATGTTAGATATGCAATGGAGACACAATTCCCCACAGTCTCCTAGGCGAAGTTCGTCGGTTCGGCATTATATTTAAGACCGAAGTCACGTGCGCTAGAGTGATTTTGTGAAAGGTCACTCACGCTGAGGTACACGGTAGTTGAGAACCAGTGCCGTTGATAAACTAACTAGAGAAGAAAGGAAGAAAGAAGGAGAAGAACAAGCCCGGGGTCAGAAGAAATACCCGAGGTGGGTCCGTGCCTGCCACCAACCAACATCGGCCTAGGCCGATAATGCCACTCAGGCAGGCGGCTGGCGTGATTTGTCCCCCCGTTTGTGAGATTTGTCCCCCCCCCCCCGAAAATCGCAACTGCACGCTTCACAGCGCATTTCCACCTCAACGTCGAACGTAATTTTTGTTTTTAAAGCTGGTAAAATATTAGTTATGTCCTAATTTATTTCTTATATCAAAATAGTAATTTCAAATGGCGATGTTAAGGAGCAATTTGGAGTTGAAAGTTGCAGCTACTCCAAACAAGCACCAATTTGCACGCGCAATTTGGCCGCAACGCAGGCTAATTTTATTTCTTTAAAACACCAGGCACGATTCTGTAAGACCCAAACCCTCCTTTTCTATTTTTACAAAAATTTAACGTGTGTTGATGAGGAGTTGTGTGAAGTTGAAGTTGGCCCATCGGGACAAATCTCAAAAACGGGGGGGACAAGTCACGCCAGCCCGCTGTGGCTATTCTTGGATGCTACGCCGCCGTTATTTGACGCCGTGCCCAACGAATCTCGGACAGGAACACATAGCAATAAGCGCCATGAGTCGATGTCCCCTGCATAACTATTATAAGCCTACGAATCAAATCGCTCTTTCCCGTAATTTAATATCAGGATTAAGCCCTCATAGCCATAGAACTATTAAGTTGTTCCGTAAACTGGACTGAAGAGGGCGCTTCCCAATAACGGAGCAGATGATTGCTATGACACTTATGTGTTTCGGGAGACGAGCCTGTTTTAAGATTTATCCCTCTTCCGGTAACCAACAACTCTCTTTCCACACATCCTTCAGCCAACATCTTTCAATCGAACCTACTAAAATCCATTACTTTCCAGGCTTCCAATCAAGAATCTATAGTATGTTTAGTTAATTCAAGCCCCGGCCTACACCGAACATGCTGGTACTGACTAAACTGCAGTTCCTACCACCAAAACAAAGATATCCAGCTGAAATCCCCGGGACTCGAAGCTAGCGTAAGCCCATAGGAAGATGTGTAGTATAAGTACATATTGGCTAATAAAACTCTCAAGGAACATATGCGAACAGGATTATCGGATGTATACTTATGGTTGCAAGAAATTGGAGGAATTTCGCCAGTATAAGCCACGAGTGGGGACGAATGTCAAATGCAGCCCTGTAACTCAGACTCGACTGCCCGACTCGGTGCATATGTGCTCCAAGCACATGGTAAAGCCAGGAAAGGATGAAATGCGTAGATAGACAGGACACGGCCCGGACGCAGGCTGCTTGATCTGCGGCGACTGTTTTTCAAGCTCGCTCTCTTGAGACTTCTAGATAGCAACAACCACAATAGAGTCTCTACTCCTCTTAACTGCTAAGGAATGCTTTTTAATACTCATTCTTGGTGATGCTTCCCGTTTCGGATATTTCCGTATTGCCTCAGATGCTCGCCGAACGATGCCACTGTGAATTTCCGTCTATAATGCAGTGGACGGCTGCGGTGGGACTTCTGACATCCAATGCAATGAAAACCCCACTCCAGCTCTTGAGAGACTCTGTTTAACCATGGCATGCGAACAATTGCCATGAAACGCAGCGGATTCCCTGATCGACCATCAAAGAGATCTTCAGTTCGAGGCCGACGTAGGCGGCGTGTCGTGGGTCCAGATCCCTCCGCCGTTGCTTGTGATGTTCTCCTATTGAACTCTTGCAATTTTTGAGCTGATATATTTGACACATATTGTTCCATGGCGCTAAAGGACCCGTGAAGTGTAATACCTGCGCGATAAGCAGACTCGGAGTCTACCAAGGCGAGCCGCTCGTGACATTTCTTTTCGTTCGGTGAGTATGTGCCCGGTATGCTCCTCATGTATGGCAACGTGTTAAGGATCTGACGGTTGACTCCGAATTTTCGAATCGCGTGGCTACGCCGCAGTGGTAAATATCTTTTTCCCTCTGAAAAGCAGAGGAAGCAAACGCGCTTGCAAGTGAGGATGTAGAGGTAGCCGCCGAAATCGCCACACTGTTCACATTCAGCCGTGCATAATTTTTCGTAGACAGTTTCACAGGAGATCCACTGCCCTGTTTCGATGCTTAGAATACCATGGAGTACATTGCGTGCATGTGTGGTGACCGCTTTATATTGGGGGATGGATTCCACAACCTCTATGGCTCGTCGGTTTACGCGTCGAAATCTCGTAAGAGTACATAAGTCAAGCTGGGAGAGCAACCCCTGAAGCAGCTCAAGAGGAAGTAAATCAAGGGTACCAAGATCAAATTTAGGTAATTTGCGAATATGGCCATTGCCGGGCGGAAATCCTAAGGCCGGGAGATTGTCGTCTAGGATGAAGTCTCTGAGCCGGGGACACGGGTAGGTGAGGTCTTCGAGTTGTGATTTACTGAGTGGTTCTTCCTCCATTTCATTTTCTGGAACCATTTAGGGCGGCAAGTCTCATAAAGAAGATTTCTGAAGGTCGGGGCTAGCGCACTGGAAGGTGTTGAACGGGCCGAAGTGGTTTCGTGCAAATATTTGCGGACTAGTTTCGGGTACGGAAATATCTTTTTCCGAAGCCAAGAGCTCGCTCTGGCCAGGTGCCCAACATCCAGGGGTATGTACCGGGGAGCTGTGTTTCGTTTTATCACAGCATGTGTGCTAACAATAGACCACCACAGCGTCATCGACTGGGCGTTGCGGGCCCGGTTCCGATTCCACGCGCCCGCCGGCCTTCCCCGCTTCCTGTGGCTATCGTCGTTAGTTTCCGTCTCGGGAATGTCAAATGTCAGAGGGGCTTGCATCACTTGAGATGTTGCTCTCTGTAATTCAGAAGCTTGTTGGGACATGTTTCATCATACAAAAATTAGTGTAGTCTAGGTATCCGTTCAGTAATGCAAATGGTAAGGTACGGTCACATTAATGAATTGGCTATTATCGTTCAGCAATTACTTGAGGGGTAGAAGAGTTGGTAGTTTCTTGTACTTCTGGATATAAGGACATCAGAAGTATGAAGTGTTAAGTGTTAAGCACACCCATAGACGGCTACGCATACTTTTCCTGTCCAAGAACGCCATCGGAACTTACAGTTTCCTGCCCATTTGCCGTCTTCTACTACCCAGAGTTTTAGTATACCCACTGAGTTTGGCCAGCTTATACCTTTTGCTCGATCATCTTCACTCCTTCCTTTTCCACTAAGTTCCGAATGGTATCGCAGATGTCCTTTGTGTACGGAGCCTGAACGCCTAGCTTGCGTATAGCAGGATGTCGGTCTATTAACAATTGAGTCGCGATGCCGCATGTCATACCGACGGACAGGGCCATGCCAGAGTAACGATCTGGATCTCCGAGTAACTCCAGCGTGGACGTGAAAGTTTCCTACCACCAGATAAATTAGATAGAGTGTAAACCAACATGTCTTGAGGAGGCCTACCGTATTTCCATTTTCCCACTCGACAACGAATTTGTGTTGAAGCATGACCAGATCACGCTCGCCGGGGCCGAAGCTCATGAGCTTCTCTAGTTGTGCACAGAGAGTGTCCAAGAGATTACCTCCAACGACGGTAGCTTTCTCTGACGACAAAATTCCCATCCACCTCATGCCAGCGATGATGCGCTCACTCTCTGCGGTGCTTGGAAACTGGACGACTTCTTTGATCTTGGATATGAGGGAGCTAGAGTAGAGTCAGTAGGCTGTTCTGTGACAGAAAGACACCCAACTTACTTCTCATCCGTGCCCGACGCACCGACTACTTTCTGCTGAATCTCCGCCCAAGTCATGCCGTCCTTCAGCCACTCCTTATTGTCCTGCTCTAGCCATCCCAAGTTGGCTAGTGCCTGCACGAAAGCTGGGTTGCCCTTGTAACGAAGTGAACCACGAATGACCGTATGCGCTTCTGGTATGTTGTAGAACTCCCGGAAGGGAACAGAATTTCGGTTCGGATATGCGACGAAGTCATAGCCATCCATGACATAGTATGGTGCTGCAGTTGCCATGAGATTTTCTGAAGAGATCTCCTCGACAGAGCCATTCTTCAGGTATCTCGCAGAATTCCGCTGAGAAAGAAGGGCGCCGCGCGGAGACCATGAGAACTTAAAACCGAGGGGATTGTCTGCGCAGTCCGGGGCGGGCAGACCGCCGCAATACGAGTAGAACTCGAGGACCTTCCCGCCTTTCGCATGAACCTCATCGATCTTCTTGATGGCGTAGAGGTGATCAACACCCGGGTCGACACCTACTTCGTTCAGCACAGTGATGCCAGCGCGCTTGGCATCCCCGTCCAGCTCGCGCATAGCGTCGGAGACATAGCTCGTCGTCACGACGTCCGTGCCGCTCTTGATTGCAGACTTAATGACGGCCGCGTGATAAATATATGGAATCAATGAGATGACGACATTGTAATCCGCAATATGCTTGTCAAGGTCCGCTTCGGAAGAAGGTCGAGAACAATAGCGCGGACGTTGGAGAACCTGGCCGCAAGCTCCTCGGCCGCCGCGAGAGATCGGCATGCTATCGTAGGTTAGCATCTTCCAGAGGACCTAGCCATGGTGAGTGTATTTTACCTAGTGTAATCCGGTTTTTCGGATTGCGAGAGAGGTACTCGAGGCAAGGTGGAGCCACCATGCCACTTCCAAGCACCAGGATCTTCATTAAATCGACTGAAGCCATGGCGTACATGAACATACCAGGGTCGCAAGCAGGCTGGCAGCTGTTATACTGCGGGAGAGCGGTTACATATCCGGAACTCGGAGTGCTGCCAGTTCGTCGGGCTGGAATACTCCGAGACTACTCCGAGCTCCATTGGACGAGCCAAACATGCTGTTCGGCTTTGCCAGTCTCCGGGTAATCCCTTCATCCATTAGACCACGGCAAGAAAAGGTAGCAAATATAGCTGCGGGCTCTCGCAGTGTTTCTTTCTCCTTAGAATCATCAACATCTATTACCCTGGTTTCCGTCGATATGCTGTCCAGCATGCTTGCTCTGCCAGTACTGTGCCCCTCCGTGCGCGGCTCTGTTTGCGTATTAACTGATAACGCAGCCCGACATCGTGCAAAAGCTCGATAACTACGCCTCAGTACATTCGACGAGCGTTGCGTCAGATCTGATCTCTCACTATGAATGGACGCGTTCCAAGTTTGCAGATGCAGATCGCTCATCATCTCTACTTCAAGTGAGCTACCCAGAAAAGCACAGCTGCCCATTTAAGTGACTCTTAGTCTAGTCTAACATCTATTAGGCGCAACGGATGGCACAGCGAGCTCGTGAATTAGGAGCAAAGCGAGGTACCACATTCTTAACATCCAAGTCAGGAATATGAACTAAATTTCCGTCGTTCTGGATATCGGCTGTTATACAGGCTTGAGTGCATTAGCATGGTATATTAGAACAAAGGACACCAGTGCACAGGTAAGTGCGCGATGCATGCTGAATTACTGTACGAATAAAGCACGATGTACCTGTTCACTATTAACTAAAGCTCGAGTCCTTTCCGCCTAGATCTACACCATCGAGAATGTCCCGGAAATAGCGGCAACTGCGAACGAAGCCTTCTAGAAATATGGCTGTAATGATCGGGTATACGTATTGGAAGGACCGGCCTAGTCTATGTAAGTGTCCAAACTCACGAATGAATACAAGACTGAATCGGTCACAGAATAGCGTAAGTGACGGAACCTTTTGATATCATCTTTGTTGACTTGGAGTTCTCTGCATACCTACCTATTGTTAAGCAGTTGCTGAACCGGTACCTGCTTGCCCTATTGGGTGTGATGCTTATGGGCAACGGTGAGTTACCTTATTATATTTATAACGGTGGACTGACCGTATAAAGTCTTTGTAAGGGGCTTTGTCGTTGATTTAACTAATTGTATAAATACCGATGCGTAGCTTCTTTTATATTGGCTCGAGGCTGGACAACTAGTCCGAGATTTTAACTTATTCGTCGCAGCTGACCTACGTGTTACTGTCACTATCCTCCCTTTCTTTGATGGTATTTCGGAGATACGTATGAGGAGTTGAGTTTACAGTTATCCCTACTACCGATACGTACAAATGCGATATGGCGCCATTCACTTATTAGTTCATGCATGAATTATATGAGGGGTTAGGTTTCCGAGTAGGTTTAGTACTTTATAAGTTTTTTAGAATAATTAAGATTTTCTTTAAACTCCTAGATTTATTTCTATAGGTTTTCCTTCTTATCTATTCCTTACTACTAGATTAGGTAGTTTTTTCTATTTCTAATATTACTTTTTAGAATCTCTTTTACTTTTTATTTCTTAGAATTATCTTTATATATATTAGGCTTTTTTTTCCTTTATTTTTTTAGGAAGAGGAAAGCTATACTACGTGACTATACTATTGTAGTAATAATATCTAATAATAAAACTATATAAATCTAAAGACTAGTACTAATATTAGATTCCTATATACGCTATAATTGAATAGTTAACGTCGAAAAGTACCGCTAATTTAACTATCCGTTACCTGTACGTCGGGTAGGATAGCGAGGCCAGTCGATACTAGCTTTATCTAATACTAGGATTTCGTAGTTAAGAGGTAGAAAAAGAGTATAAGGGGTAGGAAGAGTATATTGTGAGGGTTCATCGTCGATATTATCCTCCTTATTATCCTCGCCGTCATTGTCTATTTCAATATCGCCCTCATCGTCATCGTCATCGTCATCGTCATCGTCATCGTCATCGTTCGCGGAGACGGAATTCGGGTGTAATCCTGATGATGCTTGCTGCAATTCGATGATGAACTGCTGAGCAAGGGACTGCAAGGAGTTGTCAATGTAACTGTTCGAGACAAAGTTGATTGACCAACCTGGATAGCTTCTACATGCTTGTATAACTTGCGGCAAGTCTGGCAGCGCAATTGCTGGTCCGGGAGGGAAGTGTACTTCGTGTTGCTCCTTTTGCTAGTTGAAAAAATGTCTTGAGCTGTTTCGGTGTTTTGGCGCAAACTTGACTACGTCATCCATGGCTTGAGGTTGGCTATACGGCCACTGTTTGGCGTCTGTACTAGCGCTAGTTTCTATATAGGCAAGCCCTTCTACCTAACCAATCCACATCTCTTACATCAACTTTTATCAACAGTACGGGCAAATAAAGATCAACACGACCCGGGATACCTAGTATTTAAACGGATAGATCTAGATTTGCGATCCGTCCCGGCCAACCGGTTCCGAGGTGACCCAAGGTTGCAAAAAGTGGTGTCTAAAGCGGTCCTGTCGGCTCTTGAGCTTTTTAAAAAGCTCAGCGCCGTTTATACAGGTAAACTGTTAGTAACACATTTGGGACTGGTCGGCATCGACATTGTATTAGATACGGGGTGTTAATTGATGGTTCGCCCCTAACGTACGTAATAAGGGCAGACCATAGATATCCAGGCCTGTTACTGTCTGTTAAAGCGGATATTTTCGCTTTCGGCTCGGTTCTTTATCACATATGGACAGGAAGGCCTCCGTACTATGACTTTGCGACAGGGTGTGTAGATGAAGAGAGCGACGCAACCGACAAGGACGTGGTCAACGTCGCGAGATACTATCACCATGAGACGGTCCTTGTGGGCGGCCAGGACGACACCATCCGCGGGAACGTGCGCCGAGGCCTAGACGTAACGAAAGCGACACACTACAAGCCGGGAGGCACAATGCCGCCTCCAAGCACGGCGGGACGTCGCATCTCGCGGAACGGCCAAAGCAGCAGCGCCGCCGGACGGAAGCGGTCCTCGAGCTGCAAGAACGCGCCCTTACCGCCCAGCAAGCGCACCTGTTCGAGCTCTCCCGTAAAAGGTGGAAGGGCGACAGCGGATCGAGTGAAGAAGTATTGGAGGTCATCATTGGCAGCTTGTTTTCCGCAGAACCGGATCTTTTCATAGCCAGCTTTGGTTTTGCCTGTACCCTCCACTAGATCTTTAAAGGTGACCTCTTCGTGTTCCGCTCCCCAAGTGTGCGAAAGAATAGCATAGCTAGGGATGTTTTCGCCAACAAACTCGGTTAGGCTGAACTCGCCGCCATCTTCAAGTTTGAGAAGACGCATGATGAGGGAATCGTTGCAGGTCTCTACGATAGCACTGAGTTCAAAGAAAGATGAGGTTTTAGTGCAAAGGATGGTGTTGGAGCAAAACGTAGATCAGTTGCTCTCAGCTCAAGAGGCTGAGGCTGAGACTGGGGCAGCCGTGCAACGCGAGGCGCGGTGCGGGGCCCCGCCAGAGCTGCGCGGCTGAGGAACGCCACCGTCTCTCCTCTTCCTCCGCACTCTATAGAATTGTGCAAGAACAACTGTATGAAGCCAAGGATGGCCAGCGAGTTCCACGGGCCCATCGACGGCGGTGTCGTCATCCCTGCCCCGCACTGCGGGCCGGGCGGCACGATGAACTTCAACTTCGGAGGATCCACACCGGCGAACGGTACACTATACCTTAATATCTACCTCCGCGCAGCTAACAGTCTCTAGAGCAAAAAAGCAAGCGCAAGCCCTTCTCGACCGTTCCCTTCAGCCGAGACCCCGACTTCGTAGATCGTCCGGATATCTTAGCGTGGATCCGCGAGAAATGCGCGGCACCAGCTAGTCGCGCCGCCCTTGTCGGCCTCGGCGGCGTAGGGTAGGTTGATCGGTTTCTTTCTACCGCGCTTAGATGTTGACGATGCAACAGGAAATCGCAGCTCGCCATTCAATACTGCCAAGATGTCCGGGCAGCATCCCCTCAGACCTGGGTGTTCTGGGTGCACGCCAGCACCGTGTCGCGGTTCGAGGAAGCGTATAGAGGCATCGCCGACAGGCTTGAGCTCCCCGGCCGAAACGATCGACAGACGGACACTCTCCAGCTGGTCAATGACTGGCTGTGCGACGAGGGGAACGGGCTATGGACTATGGTGCTAGACAACGCGGACGACGTCGCCGTCTTCTCTCCTAAGAATAGTCGCAGCTCAGGGCCTGGAATCGAGCGAGCCCCCGGCAGGTCACGGCCACTAGCGGCGTACGTGCCAAAGAGTCGCGGATCGATTCTGGTCACGTCAAGAAGCAAGGATGCAGCAACTACGTTGGTGGGAAGCAGCAAGAACATCAAGGAAGTGCACGCCATGGAGGAGGGCCAAGCTTTACAGCTTCTGCAGAACAAGCTCGAGGACGCATCCGACGAAGGCGGCATGGTAGATCTGCTCCGCGCTCTCGATCATATACCTCTCGCAATCAGTCAAGCAGCTGCTTATATCAACCGGGGCGCGCCGCGAATGACGATATCGCGTTACCTGGATGACTTTCGGAAGAACGACAAGAAGAGAACCAAGCTACTCAACAGGGATGCTGGTGATCTCCGTCGGGACGAAGGCGCGTCGAATTCGGTCGTCACCACGTGGCAGATGTCGTTTGAGCGGATCCGCGAGGAGAGGCCATCGGCTGCGGACCTGCTGTCGCTGATGAGCTTCTTCCATCCGCAGGGGATTCCCGAGTCGCTGCTGCGCAACTATTCTACAGATGCAATAGCAAAGAGCAAGGATGGAGAAGATGCTGATGACGATGATGATAGCGATTTCGATGACGATCTAGAAACGCTACGGGCCTACTCACTCGTAATGGTGACTGCGCAGAGCGACATGTGTCAGATGCATCAGCTAGTGCAATTCTGCACAAGGGTGTGGCTGTCTTCATCCAACGAAGTGGAGCGATGGCGGCGGAAGTTTTTGATATTGATGGCGAGGGAGTTCCCGAGTGGGAATTTTGAAAACTGGGCCAAGTGCCGGACGCTGTTTCCACACCTAGAATCTATACTGGAACGCAAGCCGGCGGCCGAAGACTTGCTAGGAGAGTGGGCTAAAGTTTTGCATAATGCTGCGTGGTACATGTGGACAAAAGGGAGCTACAAGGCAGCTGAGAGTACAGCTGCGAAAGCATTTGAAACCAGGCAGAGGATAGCAGGGCTGGATGATCTTCGGACGCTGGACAGCGTTACCATCCTGGGTTTGGCGCTGCTATATCAGGGGAACCGCGAGGCGGCAGAGCAGATGCACCAGCTGGCACTGGAGGGAAGAGAGAAAGTGCTGGGGAAAGAGCACCCCGACACTCTGATTTCTGTGAGTAACCTGGCGTCGGTGCTACGGTGTCACGGGAAGTACGAGGCGGCAGAGGAGATGAGTCGGCAAGCGCTGGAGGGCAGAGAGAAGGCGCTAGGGAAAGAGCATCCTGACACGCTGACTAGCGTATGCTGCCTGGCTTTTCTTTTCCTTCAACAGCAACGATAGAAGCTGCTTTGACAATTTATGAAAGGGCAAGTAGCGGATGCCAGCATGTGCTTGGTCCTGGGCATCCTACTGCAGTAGCGTGCTTTAAGCACTACTCGTCCCTCAGGCAGGAGATGCAGCATAGTTAGAGTTGTTCTTGTATTCGTAAACTACGGGCCTCGTATATGGTTAGAATAATGCTTTACTACTCGTATATTCTATTCAGTGGATAGTATGGGGAATTGTTAGCAGCAAGGAGAAAGGCGTACATGTAGAGTACTTGGGTAAGTTGTAACGTTAACTCGGATCTGATGTGTCAGCATGAAGGCACCGGCAGAAGTGTCATATCGCCACGGCTAGCGGGGAGGGCGGCCGATCCGCTCTGGCGACATCCTTGTGCAAGAGGCGTTGGGATTTTCCGAAAGAAATGATATTTGAAGTTGTGGTGGTTGTTGCCACCTAGCTAGCCGTGGTGCCCGGATTTAGCTCCCGCAGTGGGGCCTACTCCAGATCGCTCTCGGTTCCGAGTTCTAACCTATTATGGCAGAGTCTAGCTCGAAGACCTATGGCACGTGCGATATCGCTAGTAAGCTCTCAGTGGCAACCACGCACACTCCAACTCCATTCTTCAAAGGGTTCAACGCCTCTCACACAACCCTAAGGCTGGAGCGGGTCGGCCGTCCTCCCTGCAGCTGGTGGCGATATATGGTGCTGAGTCACTTTTATTACCGTACCATTCCTCGTACCCATGCATACGCCGCTCGGCCCATTCCACATATGCACTGGCTCTGTATCTACAACTAAAGCAGCATCAAACGCCTATCTCTATATTCTCCATCTTCACTCATTAAAAGTTCCAAGGGAAGACTCCATATTAGGATGGTGGCGGCTAAGGACCCGTTTTCGCAGCTAAAAGCATGTCTCAATCAATGAGATGGCCTCCTTATTGCCGTTCGATACGTAGCTATCGGGTTGGGGGGTTCTTGTTGACCTGTGGGGTGATCATAAGGGAGAAAAAGTCCTCGGCAATGGGAGTGATTTGGCGGTCATTTGTTCGGTCAATTGGCGCCATTATCAAAACTCAGTTTACAAGTGGTGCTCGAGGTGTTATCCAGCTTTGATATCTTTGGAAGCCCCCGATGAGTTGGGGGAACCGAGCAAAGGCTTTCTCACGTTGGCAGAGGCGATAAAGGCGCATCTACGACCCTTGAAAGGCGCCAGGTATAGTGGCGGCCCGTGGAGAGGTGTCCAACATAGATACGATCGTATATCACGCTATGTGTCGTACCGCGAAGTTCAACGGTGATTGTTATGAGCGGAGTTGAGGTTCCAGAAGCCGAGGCGCTCCTTAGTTAACTCAGCAACACGGTCACACTAAATTGCCCTTTACCCTAATAAGAATAGGCTGTGGCTAGTTAGTAGCGCTACAGCACCACATCCAATACATTTGTTCGTCACTTCACAAACTACAGTTGCTTCTATTTTCTCCACTTCAAAAGTAACTTAGACCTTCACAACTCTGGGGCATTTCGAGCACAAGATTTCAGCTACGACCAGATGAGATCTCGAGTAGGTCTATGTCGGGGCACCCGGAAAGGGACCTACTGCGGGAACTAAAATAAGGCCATGGCTAGCCAGGCGCAACCAAAATTCGGCATGTAACAATTCCAAACAAAGGGAAGGTATTTTCGGACCATACTAAAATGAAAATTGCGGAGATTTTCGGCTCATGACAATGGCCTCGGAATTACCCAAGAAATTCTTGGAGGGAGGGAGGGTTAGGGTTGGTGTTGGCTCTAGGAAGGTATAAAGGATTCGTTTGTTTGGGGGTTCTAGCAGCTTACTATTCCGGTGGAAAGGGAGATGAGCTTGGCAGAGAAGTTTATAGATAGTAGTGAATGAATGAGAGTGTTAAGTTGGGTCTAGCACACATGAAGTCATAAACTTTTTTCCTAACAGTGCCACAGATTGCACTTTCATGAGTATCGCCGACAAACGGGTACCCTGGCACATATATTTCCCAAAAAAATCCTCGTCGCACCACAAGCCGATCAGTCCACGTTTTAAGAACCGATCCATCTTGTTCCGCCTCGTTCAGAGGGCTATGATCTAGGCGAGGATGCTGACAGCCGCAGTTTCAATGGTGTTGCCCACAGCCTCGACAGTGTTCAAGATACCGAGGATGATATCCCCGACGCTCTGGATGATGGTGTTGATCTCGTAGACAACGGCGTCGGTGAGCTGGACAGGATAAACTAGCCCGCGGTTGTAGTAATCGGCGGCGGCGTTCTGCTCGTCGTCGGTGCCGAGACCGTTGATCACATCGATCGCTTGATTCTTGGCATCGGTGAATCGCTGGGTCACTGGATTGGTTGCCGTGTCCGTCGCGGCGTCGAGCTTAGACATCCACTCGTCGTCGGTGTGAGTGCCAGAGTTGTTGTAGTCGTTTACAGTCACTCCATAAGTATTGACTGAGTCCTTTTCGGTCTGGACAGTCGCCTTGTGGATGTTGTCGAGTTTCGTCTTGGTGTCATCTGAGACAGATGACGACGAACCGGACGTCGCGGCAGCCATGACTATAGGGACAATCTTGAGGTGGTGACCCACCTTGACATTGGTGGCCTGCTTCACTGGGACTGCCCATGTTTGGTGGAGTTGGTGTTTGGCATTGGTAATGCCCAAGATGTGGTTCTTCAGAGCGTCGGTAGTCATTCTGGAAGGTTGTTGGACCTGGTACTGGGAGTTGCGGAAAGATAGTGTGCAATGACTTCAATTCAACTAATAATCTTCTTTGGCCTCAAGGTCCTTGATTCCCTCTCTTTTCAGCGGGTGGAATCTAGGGCCTCTTCTATCCACCGGAGGTTTCTAGGTTCCTGGGGTTATTCTGCAGCATAAATCTTTCCGTGGCTTTCTAGCGGCTACCTCATTCCCCAGCGCTTGCCTCCCTTCCTGAGTGGTGGCTTGGCCTTTCCGTATGCGTTGGCTACGCAAAGATGACGCAAAAGTCGGCTCTCATAAAACAAAGTTTGGAGGCTTGAGAGGAATGGTATGATTATCTTCATGGTCAAGTCGTACGCCAGGTTCAGTGAAAATAAATCAGCCATTTATATATTTCCACGTCAGGGGCACCTACTCCAATGGATTAGGGACACAGGGTCCGACAGAAAAAATGGGACACTTTGGATGATAAATCAGATGCCCCACCACACCACGCAACCATATAAATATCTATACAAACAAGGGTTTTTTTTTGGCATCTTGTGCATAATTTGGTCTCAAACAAAGTGTAGCTATAAAATACAGTAGAGATATCTATACAGGTTGATTTTTGGTGTTGCGATACGCCCTTTGAGATGTTGTCATGCTGGTCGTCTCCTAGATGCTTACTTTTGCGGTGCCAATTTCCCACTACGCGCAATTAGTCCCGCATTTAGGGCGTTCGCCTCGGATATACCCTATTCGAGGCTAAAACTAATAAGGCAAGGGTGATATTACTCACCCGTACGCACTATAGGGGGGCATAAAGCTTGCAGCGTGCAAAACCCGGAAGCCGATTGTGCAAGTTAGAATATTGGTTACACGACGGTGCAACGGAGCAGGTCTGGGTGAGACGGATACTTCCGGTCCCAAAGGTTTGGGCTGAGTACGTAGTAATTCGCCACCGTTGAGGCGAGAACGTTCAATTCGCAGCCGAGCGAGCCTGTCAGACCACAACAAAGCCTGACCCATTCCGCGAATACCCAGCTCGCTGATGAGGCGATTCGATCTCTTGGTAATGGCGACATCATGGACCGAGCCATTCGGCGGTGCCTAACCCAAGTCATTAGAAAATGCTAAAAACGACGGCCTGAAGTATTTCTAGATAGATACTTGTTGCATTAAAAAATCGGACAGTAGTGAACTCAACAAAGCCATCAGCTCCATGTTTCGCTGGTATCAAAATGCTACCAAGTGCTACGTCCATTTATCCGATGTATTGATCAGCGAACACGGTAGCGAGATGTGTCGCAGAGTCTTATCTAGAAAGACGACTGGAAGAAATTGCGTGAGAACTGTGGCAGAGCCGCAACGATTGAGATGCCCACGGCGTGCCCCCGCTCCTTGGTCGTAAGAATGTGTCATGTCCGTCTTATCTCGAGCTTTTGGGCACATGCTGAGACCAATAGAGTCGGAGCCAGTCAAGTTGACGCGATACAAGTGAGGCTGCACCCACTGTGCTGGGCCTGCAAGTGATGACGTATCACCACAGAGTCTCAATGTGCAAACAGATGAAGGGGTTAGCAAAGAGTTCGGAGTGGCAGAGAGAGTGCGGGGGGAGGCTCGCAAAATCTCAGAGCCCAAGCCCAAAGAGTGCTTGCTACTTTAGGACTAGCGCTGATGCACATCTGCGGAGGGGATAGAACAGCGTAAAACAACGCACGCGGTTAGAAGAAAAACGCCCACTCAATAGATTCTGCCCCACCCAAAATAATGCCACCAACTTTTCAACCCAACACAACTCCACAATAGTACTGATATATATATATATATATATTTGATTACGCAAATCTTCTTCTTTGTCTAACAGAGGTATACAAAATTTTAATACACCAAAAAAGGCGCGTATTAGGACTGTATTGATATGGGGGGTGAAATGACTGGGTATTGAGCGACAACACTAAAAAATCACTATATACTACTATCCCCATATAAAGTTAAGGCTTCAAACTATTCAGAATTAATATTTTAGGAGAATGGGTCTAAAAACCGCGTTCCTACACGATTTTGTATGGGTGAGGGGTTTGCCGAGGCATTGTGAGTGGGCGTTTTTCTTCTAACCGCGTGGGAGGTTGGCTATACGGCCACTGTTTGGCGTCTGTACTAGCGCTAGTTTCTATATAGGCAAGGCCTTCTGCCTAACCAATCTACATCTCTTACACCAACTTTCATCAACAGTACGGTCAAATAAAGATCAACACGACCCGGGATGCCTGGTATTTGAATGGATGGATCTGGATTTGCCATCTGTCCAGGCCAACCGATTCCGAGGTGACCCCAGGTTGCCAAAAGTGGTGTCTAAAGCGGTCCTGTCGGCTCTTGAGCTTTTCAAAAAGCTCAGCGCCGTTCATACAGGTAAACTGTTCGTTCCCCATTTATGTCTCTACATGATTTGAGTGTCAAGTACGATGCTCATACTCTTGAAGAGTAGAGTAAATAAGAGTCTATAGAGGTATCTTCATAGATTTGCTAAAGCCGCCCAAATGTCCTTTGCTACAGGTACTCTCTAGTAGAACCAAATCCGATTCTTGCTAAAGTCAACGACGAAGCTAAAGTTTGACGGGCGACGAAGTCACTGGTACTAGGTACGGCTAAGGTTATGGGTTACGAGGAGCTTCGGGACGCGCGGGCGAAGCGTGCTGAAACGAGGCTACTAAGAAGACTAAAGTTAAGGGAAACGAGGTCGAAAGCGCACGAGAGTGGCATCAGAGGTAGATGCGACAGAGCCAATGGTCAAGGTAGCGCGACTAGGTGCGGCGCCGGACCTTACCGTGTCCGCAGTGGCACATGTGGGCGAAGCAACCGTTGCCAGAAGCGAGTCAGCCTCAGCACCCTGGAGAGCTCCAGTGGCGCGGATGTATTAGCAGAAGTTTCAGCAAGGCAATACTACTGCCTAGGGTTATAACCACTTTATCTATACTAAATCTGCCTATCTAACACGGCGTACTTTGGGCTTCTCGTTTCTTCGCTAGCTTTCGTCTTATTGTATAGATCCATTCGTCTAAGAATATCCATAGCCACAGGAGTATAAACCACGATGAGATAATAGCCGCTGCTACGAGACTGACTATGCTGAAGTATCGCGACACGTCCCACACTGCCTCCCAATGGGAGGCCTCCAGCTGGTTAGCTGCAAGTGCAACCTGCATCGAGTTCAGGATCGTCGAAACCACAGCGAATACGAAGAGTATAGGCCCATACAGCCGTCCAAAGAAGTCTCCGTACTGTCCATGCACCTGCTCGAAGTGGAATTTGCGGAGAAGCAGCGGGGCATACAAATTGAGTCGTGTCAGTCTTAGTTCGCCATAGTAGTATCTCTTCGACACAACCGTGTCGTCGATGTGGCTGAGTTCCGAGGTGAGCCGGCAGAACGATGGCCAGTCTATGTCTTTGGGTATGAGGCGGAGGTGGTCTTGTTGAGCGATGTGGAAGTCGGATTCGTGCTGGATCAAGTAGCGGTACGTGCGCAGGAAGCCAGTTGCAGCCTTGCAGAGGTTGCTCTGGCTGTAGCCCGCTCGGTTCGTGTCTTCTTCTAGAAACGTTTTCCAGAATGCCTGCGACAGCAAATACCGTGGTAGAGGTTTGACGAAGATGCGATTGTGGATCCAGACTAGATGCAGTCGTGGTTCTTCCGTGACGACGATCTCACGACCCTTGACTCGCTGGCGGTGCAAAGGGTTGATGTTGGCGCTAGAAAAAGTCGTCATAATCCAGAGACGAGGTGCCATCGCCTCCAGATCTCCGCACCAGAGTTCCTGCTCAAGAAATTGTTTCATACGAGGGGAGTCGTTCCACTTGACCAAAGGGTAGCCTGGTAAAGTCGCGGTTGGTGCTTTGGCTGTAGGCTCGTAGTCGTGCGCGAGCTCGGCCTCTTTCGAGAATGGAGGCATGTCTAGTGGCGAGAAGTATGTCTGTATAGGCCAGGTCTGCACGTTGAATCGACTATGGAAATAATATATCTTTCCTTGTCAGGATCGTGTCTGCGCCTGGGGCCTCGCGAGGGACTCGCCTTCAGCTGCCTGCTCGCCCCAGCCTCGCTGCAGGCCTGCCGCGTCAATAGAGCGCGGACTGCCTCAGCCTGACATATACTCATCGATTGCCTGCGCAACTCCTCGCCACTCTCTTTTCACCTTTATGCATCACATCTAGGTTGTACACCGGAAGCAAACTATGGTAGGTAGCGCGACGGTCCCGCACGCCGAGGCTAACGCGGGGCTAGGGCCGCCTGGCGACCGAAGACGATATCGGGCTGAAGGTGCTCCGCGAGGCACCAGCAGAGGCAGAAGCTGCCCAGATTATCGAGTACGTTCAGCGCCTATGTCTGCTTGCTCAGACTTACAGTGAGCCACCTAGCATTGTCGCAGTCCACGGCCTCGGCGCCCATCCCGACGACAGCTGGTGCAGGAATGTGGGCACCAGGGAGAGCCCGCGGTGGGTCAACTGGCTCGAGGAGGAAAGCATGCTGCCGGCAGTGGCACCGAACGCACGCATCATGCGCTACGGATATCAGTCGCAGTGGTTCGGCAAGGAGGCCATGCAGCAGAGCGCGTTTACGGTGGCAGAGCGGTTGCTAAGAGCCTTGAAGCGGAAGAGAAAGGTGCCGACCGTGTCTGAAAGGCGTGGCGTATCCGCTAACTGCCTCAGGATATATCGTCCCGTCCGCTGTTGTTTGTGGCGCACTGCTTTGGCGGGCTGGTCGTGCTCAAGGTGAGTAGGTCTACTGGACGGCGATGCGCCAGTAGCTGAGCGTCTCCCAGGCACTGCTGGAAGCCGAACAGTACCCGAGCGAGTGGCCTGGTGTGTTTCCATCGACCACTGGCCTGGTCTTCTTCGGGACACCGTTCCGAGGCGCGGGAGGGATGAATCAAATGGAGATGCTGGAGGCGGCACGACGCGAATACGACAACGATCAAGTGCAGCCCACCGCGCTTGAGGTGCTGCAGCCGGGAAACGCATACCTGCAAGAGGTGGTGGATGGCTTCCTAAAGAAGATGCGGGGCCAGACGAGCAAGACGCAGATCGCATGCTTCTACGAGCTCAAGGCTAGCGACGTAGGGAAGATCGTGGGGGGGCAGAGTCGGACGGCAAGTGTAAACGAGTGTTTTACGACCTGCGAGGCTAACTACATGCACAGAGGTTTGTGGTCAGCGAGAGCTCTGGCTGTCTCGACCTGTCGGACGCGACGAGCAAGTACTCGCTCTCGCGGACCCACTTCAACATGAACAAGTTTGGAAAGGCAACGGAGGAAGACTTTGAGACGGTGGCAGAAGTAGTTGAGAGCATGGTCAATCAATCTCCTAAGCTCGTATGGGCGCGATCTCAATGTAACTATCATCCTAGCCGTAGACGATACCAAATGGAGGTTGACTGTTGTGGCAGACCACGGCAAGCACAAGATCGACTTCCATCTCAAAGGTATGCCAACGATAGGCAAGTTCGTCCAACGCAATGCAGAGATGCAGGAGCTAGAGCAGCTTCTCGTCAAAAACACAGCTGCCGTCAGTCGACAGAAGGTTGCCGTGCTCCACGGCCTCGGTGGCATAGGCAAGACACAGCTGGCGGTCGAGTTCGCGCGGAAATACCACCACGTCTTCAGCAGCGTCTTCTGGCTAGATGGGGAATCGGAGGCTAGCTTGAAGCAGTCGTTCGCGAGCATGATGCAGAGGCTGCCGCAGGACGAGCTGACGGTGGATGGTGTGGAGATGCTGAAGCACTCTACTATCGATGTGGATGTAGCAGTGCGCGAGTGTCTGCGGTGGCTGTCTCTCGCGTCGAATCAGCATTGGCTGCTAATCTTCGACAACGTCGACCGCGACTACCATGACAAAGATAACGTACAGGCATATAACGTAAAAACGTACTTCCCTGGCGCGGACTATGGGTCCATTCTTGTCACCAGTCGGCTGGCGAGCCTGCAGAGGCTCGGTTTAGGGCTCAAGGTAGGAACGGTCGAGACGGAGCAGGCAAGAGCGATTCTGGAGAATAATGCCGGAAGGGCGATTGAAAGTGAGTTGCAATTACAGACACAAAGACAATAGTGTAGCAACTAATACGTAGTAAATAGACGCCAGCATTATCCTTGAACGACTCAGTGGACTCCCTTTGGCCCTAACCCAAGCTGGCTCGTACTTGCAAGAGACAAACATGTCTGCATTGACCTATACAGAGCACTATGACAGAACCTGGGAGCGCCTAATGCAGAGCCAAGGCCGGTTTCCGCTCGAGGAGTATGGTGACCGAAACGTGCTGACGACGTGGACGATATCGTACGAGCAGGTGCAGAAGCAGAGCGAAGAAGCGGCGTGGCTGCTTAGGCTGTGGGGTTTCCTAGATCACGAGGAGCTCTGGTACGAGCTGGTCGCAGCTGCAACAAAACTGTCTAAAAAGATGAATACTCCGGCATGGCTACTTAGTATTGCTGAAAATGAGCTAGCGTACGCTGATGCGGTTGGCCTTCTATCGCGCTACTCGCTCGCAGATGCAAGAGAAGGCAGTAACAGCCACTCAATGCATTCGGTGCTGCATCAATGGTGCGGGCGGCTGGTAGAAGACGAGGGGCAGTACGTTCTTGGCTGCATTGCAGTGGGCATAGTGGCATTGAATGTTCCATCTAAATCAGAGGAGGAGTTCTGGATGAAGCAGAAGCGACTGTTAGGGCATGCTGCAGGTGTTGGTGGGTGGTTAATAAGGGTGTACTTCTCTAAAGAAGAAGAGACGGGCGTAAGCATGATACAAGCGTGGATGTATCATGAGCTAGGCTATTGTCTTGCAGGCGAAGATAGACAGAAGGCGGAGAAGATGTATCAGCGGGCGCTGCAGGGCAAAGAGAAGGCATGGGGACCAGAGCACACATCAACACTTGACACCGTTAACAACTTGGGCGTTCTCTATAAGAACTTAGGACGGCTTGACGAGGCGGAGAAGATGTACCAGCGGGCGCTGCAGGGCTACGAGAAGGCATGGGGACTAGAGCACATATCAACACTTGACACCGTTAACAACTTGGGCATTCTCTATGAGAACCTAGGACGGCTTGACGAGGCGGAGAAGATGTACCAGCGGGCGCTGCAGGGCTAAGAGAAGGCATGGGGACCAGAGCACACATCAACACTTGACACCGTTAATAACTTGGG
>JASJFT010000311.1:0-41071 GCA_030770425.1 Darksidea phi | reverse complement strand
TATATACTTGTGTGGGTTTTGGTGTTCTCGGTTAGAATTTTGATTTTGTCCCTTTCATCGCTAATCGTCACCCGTACAGCTAGCTACCCCGCCAACTTGTGGCCCTTTTATGTAGGCTCCAGCGAGCGTAGGATGCTTCATGCCTCTTGTACTGACATACAATTACAAGCTCCTTATCGCCCTTGCGACTCTATCATGCGATGCGGAAGCGGCTCCACTTGCGGGATCGCCTACGCGGCGCCTTCACATCAGACCCCGCTAGTTCAGCCTCGACCTCTAGCCTTCCCTCACCGCATGCCCCATCAAACGGAAGCTCACCGACCACAGTAACGTCACGAAATGCAGTGCTCGAGGAAGCGCTCGCAACGTTTTCAAAAACGATACCCGATGCTGAAAAAGCGGCGTTCGAGCAGGCTTCGAAAACTATCGACGAGCGGGCTCTGCTATCCGACGTACAAAAATATGATGCAGCGCATAAAGACGATTCGTGCTTTAGACCACACGCTGAGCGTCTTACAAAGTTTCTGAGCTTGCTTGACAGGTTTATGGGAGGCGTTGTCATAGGTATTCAAGCGAATCCGGAGGTATCGTCCCTTGTGGTCGGCGCCGTTCGAATTGTTATCGATCTTGCCTTGAAGTTCACGATCTTTTTCAGTAGACTGACCGAGATGATCTGCACATTCGAAGATTACCTGAAGCCGCTAGCAGAATACGCGAAGGCTGCAGATATCGAGCTCATAAAAGAGTCGGTAGTCAACACTTACGCGAATGTGCTGAAGTTTGGCTGGAAGGCGCGCCACGTCTTTATTGACGCGAGTGGAAACAATCGGAAATGGGCATCCCTAAGAGCTTTCATGCGTCAGCATTGGGAGACATTTGAGGCCGAGTTCGTATCCATCGAAAAAGACATGCGACATAATTTCGAGGTTCTGTCGCATTCAGTTCGAGCACGCCAGTTCAATGATATCAGGACCAATGAACTAGAGCGACAGCGTATCGAGAACTTGGCAGAACTGACACACCATCAGGAGGAGAAGTTGAGATTCCTTTCTTGGGTGTCGACCATCGAGTTTGAGAAAATTCATCAGGATACGTATGCGAAGAAGCACGAAGCTACATGTGACTGGCTGATTAGGGAGCCGAAGTATCAAGAATGGTTCAACAGCTCCACATCATCCCTCTTATGGTGTCATGGAAAGCGTTAGCAATACCTCATCCTCACAGCCTGCAACATGCTAACCGCCTGTAGCTGGAATCGGCAAATCTGTCCTCGCGTAAGTATTCTAAAAAAGAATCTAAAGTACTTTGAGCCTTTGTACTAATCCAACAGCTAGATCCAACGTCCTCGAGCACGTCACAGCTCAGAAAGAGCTCCAAAAGGATACCGCTATCTGCTTCGCTTACTACGACTACCGGAATCCACAATTGGGAGATGTTGCAGGAATCATAGCCGCTCTAGTCAAGCAGTTGTGTCGACGAAGGAAACGCATACCGCACAATCTGCTCCAGATTTGGCATGACGCATTTTCCCCGGCTCTGGTTGGCACCAAGGAGAGATTTGTGTCGCTTATTGAAGATCTCTCCGAGGTATATGTCGTTCTCGATGCCTTGGACGAGTGCCCCGAGCGCCAGCGAAGCGGCATCCTTGAATTTATCACTGGTGTGGTAACAACGCGAACGCCGTGTCGTGTCAAGATCTTTGCCACTAGTCGAAGAGAAATGGATATCGCCAAAGCATTCGAGGATAAAAAGATACCCACTATCCAAGTTCAAGCCGACAATGTCGCCAGTGATATAGAGATCTTTGCACGTAGCCGAGTCGAGACACTTCGAAAAGGGGAGCATGGCAGGACTCTGTATGTCAACAGCAATGATCTCGCCCAGAAGATTATCCAAACACTTGCTCTCAAGGCAGATGGAATGTAGGTTATAGCCCTTGATAACTGCCTCGTGGTCGTCGAAGACTTACTGTGAAACAGGTTCCTCTGGGTCAATCTTCAATTGGACAGCATGTGCGAGATCAGCAAAGCTCGAAAGGACCGGTTAGTGGAAGATGCATTGGAGTCATTACCTCAAGGTTTACCGGACACCTATACGCGCATACTGGAGCGCATCGAAGGGCAGCCATCCTACATGAGAGAACTCGCGCTAAATTGTCTTGGTTGGATGATCTATGCCCGGAGACCGTTGAGCACCAAGGAACTACAAACCGCGCTTGCAATGGGATCTACCTCCCGTCCTACACGGGATTTGGAGTTCGACGAGCCCACAGTGATACTGGAGGCTTGTGGTAACTTACTAGAAGAAGCTCATGGCGTGATCCGACCAATCCACTACACGGTGCAAGAATTCTTAAGTAAGCCCGACCCAAGATCCAAATTACCCGAGGACTGTTTCCGGCGGCAGCTATCGATACCCAATGAGATGCACATACGGTTAGGGCAAGTGTGTCTTCAGTACATTCGTCTTGTTGCCTTCAACGGGCCCGTTGATGCTGTTGATCTCTATTTTCGTCTTCAAGTGAATCCGTTTATGAGCTATGCAAGTCACAACTTCGATTACCATTTCGCGAGATGCGGCCATATTCCTGTAGGCGCGATTAGGCTTCTGGAGTCTTTCCTTCAGCTGGAGAGCGGATACCTAGCAGCCGTCCTACAAATCATCGGCTTACGGGATGGGTTCAATGACTTCCCTACGATACGGCAACGGTTCGATCCCATACGGTTTCCTGTATCTGCCGGCACAGTTGTGTATAGCAGTAGTCTCTATGACATCTCTGATGTCAGAGAGCGTTGGGTTGACGATGAGCCACCGACTTATGCACTGCACCGGGCATGTTCTGCTGGGTTAACCACAGCCGTTGATCGGCTTTTGGATGCAGGTTGTGATATCAAAGAGAAAGATGGGAGTGGCGGTACGCCTTTGTACTTTGCTTCTCTCGAAGGCCATTGTCAAGTTATGCAGACACTGCTTGACAAGGGCGCCGAAATGAACGCACACGGCGGAAACTACGGCAACGCACTCCAGGCGGCTTCGTACGGAGGTCACGAGGCGGTGGTGAAGCTGCTGGTCGAGAAGGGCGCCGACGTCAACGCGCAGGGTGGACAGTACGGTAACGCACTCCAGGCGGCTTCATATAGCGGCCACGAGGCGATTGTAAAGCTACTACTCGAGAAGGGCGCCGAGATTAACGCGCAGGGTGGACACTACGGTAACGCACTCCAGGCGGCTTCACTTAAAGGCCACGAGGCGGTGGTGAAGCTACTACTCGAGAAGGGCGCCGACATTAACGCGCAGGGTGGATACTACGGTAACGCACTCCAGGCGGCTTCGTACGGAGGCCACGAGGCGGTGGTGAAGCTACTACTCGAGAAGGGCGCCGACGTTAACGCGCAGGGTGGAGAGTACGACAACGCACTCCAAGCGGCTTCGCGGATGGGCAGAGAGGCGGTGGTGAAGATGCTAAGAGCAAAGGGTGCGAGAGTCATTCTGACGAAGAGATATTTGTAATAGGCTAAATACTTTTCCTTAATAGGATAGTTGTAGTCCAAAACATGTCGCACGGTAGTAAGTTCATGATATGGCAATACATATTGCAGGCTGACAGCTATGCTTACGTAGCTGTAATGAAAAAAAAAAAAAAAAAAAAAAGTATGGCAAATTTGCCACTCCAAACTAAAAGATGGCCGACCCGCCCTTGCCCTGACCTTGCGCCGGAGGCGATGGTTTGTAGATATGGCTGAAGGGGAGAGTGCTGTGTGCAGCCCTGAAAAGTGTAGAGTCTTACCAAGCATGGCCACCATTACAGCCCTGAGAGTCTTGGCACTGCTCCCAAGCCTGAGTCGGATTAGCGATGTTAGCGGAGCGGCCGTTCGGTAGGTCGCATGCCCGCTGACTATTACGTGAACCGTACAGGCTTGCTAAAACACTAATGCTATTAAATTACGGCTAGGCCACTACGGTTCCAGTCCTCCCTAAATTAGGGGGGCCCGGCGGGGCCCTAATTAGGGCCCAGAATGCCACGCGATTAGGGGGGCGCGGGGCCCTAATTTTAAGAAAAATAAAAATAAAATTATTTATAATTTTTATCTAAATTATTTTATAATATTTTTACGATTTTTTATAGAAATATATTAAAAAAATTAATTCTCTTATAATTTTATATACTATCTAGAGCCTAGTAGTATAGCAAACCTAACAGCCCTCGCGGTTGGACGACTAATCGCGTGAGCTCAGCGGCTGGCCTATATCGAGCTTAGTAGCTGGCTGATATCGAGCTTAGCAGCTGGCTGATATCGAACTCAGTAGCTGGCTGATATCGAGCTCAGTAGCTAGCTAATATCGAGCTCAGTAGCTGGCTAATACAGAGCTCAGCGGCTAGCTAATATCGAGCTCAGTAGCTGGCTAATACAGAGCTCAGCGGCTGACCTATATCGAACTTAGTAGCTAGCCTATATCGAGCTTAGGAGGGTACCTTAACTTAGTCGTATAAACTATATAGTTCTTATTATATTACTATTAAGGAGAAGCGAGAGGGTAAGTATATAATATTAAGGTTATTGCGTATATAACGTAGAAAATTTTATATACTAGCATGTAAATACCCGCGAATACCCGCGTACCCTACGCGCCCTTAATACTACCTAACGACCTAGCTACTAAGCTGAATATTAGCCAGCCGCTGAGCTCGATATCAGCCAGCCGCTGAGCTCGATATAGGCTAGCCGCTAAGCTCGATATAGGCCAGCCGCTGAGCTCGATATAGGCCAGCCGCTGAGCTCGATATCAGCCAGCTGCTGAGATCGATATAGGGTAGCTACTAATCTCGATATCAGCCAGCCGCTAAGCTCGATATTAGCCAGCCGCTAAGCTCGATATTAGCCAGCCGCTGAGCTCGATATCAGCCAGCCGCTGAGCTTGATATCAGCCAGCTACTAAGCTCGATATTAGCCAGCTACTGAGCTCGATATAGGCCAGCCGCTGAGCTCACGCGATTAGTCGTTTAATCGCGAGGGCTGTTAGTTCGCTATACCTAGTAAGCCCTCACGATTAGTCGACTAATCGTGAGGGCTCTATAAGCTCGATATTAGCTAGCTACTATACCTAATACTATGCCTAATACTATACCTAATACTGTACCTGATACTATATCTGATACTATATCTAATACTATACCTAATACTATAGTATATATAATATTGTTATAAAAATTCTATAATTAGGGGGGCCAGCACCCCTAATTAGGGCCCCGCCCCGCCCTAATTTAGGGGTGCCCCCCCTAATTTAGGGATGCTCGGAACCGTAGTGGCCTCTTCTATTAGTAAGGATATAGGTCTTCACTTGGTAGTTCTACTCGATAAAGTATAGATAACTATCGTAACGTAGCTACCTTATTAAGCGTAGTATCCTTCTTAGGATATAAGCTTTCTATAGTACTCTATACAGTAACGAGCTCTTAGATAGATATACTATACTTTAACCCCTCCCCCAGGAGCTTGGGCCACTACCCGGCGTGACGTCACGTTGGCTTCTGGGCTGGCTGTATTTTTCGTGATTCTAATCACCTCATTATGTTTCAATGTTTCGACATCTTACGCAACAGCACAGGCAGCAACTACAGGACAATAATAGCTCCTAATTTACTAATAATATATGCAGATAGTTAAACGCGCCGACAACGCCGAATCCCCCACCAACAACGACAGCAAGGTAACCTACGCCAGGCCACTTCTCAGTCCTCCACTCACCGGCAGCCTCCCCAGCCAGGTATCCCCATCGTCCTCCGCCCCTACGCCATCGTTCGTATCGTATCCACCATGGACACCAGCTCCATCTTCCACGTCAGGTATTCGCTCCCTCGATAGCCTCTCAAGAAGGCCGATTCCTCCTTCCTCAACAGTCTTCCCTGTACAAGCTTTTCCTCCAGCCTGCGCAGACGGTACAGCTGCCTCTGGACGAAACGCCTATCCTCGTTATACAGGGCCTCGGACAGGAATATGATGCAGGCAACTGCTAATAGCTGTACGAGAATCCTATCGCCGCTCGTTCCCTCGAATATGTCCAACGTATAGTTGGTTTTATACCAATAGTTATTATAATCGAGGAGCCCTGTCGATAGTACCTCCCTCCTGTAGCGCCGGGGATGCTCCGCCGCGATATTCGAAACGTTTAGAGCGCTATACTCGAATAGGCTGTTATACTCTAGTACCTCCTACTAAAGGACTAGGCGAACGATCGTTAGTAAAGACATCTGGTTGGTGGGTGTTGATAGTAAGTTTGAGGAAGAGGTAAGGAAGCTGGCTGAGGATAAGAGATAGATGTGAGGAAGCTGGCTGAGGATAAGAGATAGATATAGTAAGTAGGATGCTGGTATCATCGCGGGCAATTTTTATACTATAGGTGGTGGGTGGTAGTATTGGTGCGCTAACTCCTCGCTACCGCTATTAGTCTCCCAACGCTCTGTGGTTCGGCATTACATGTCATTTCTCGTCCAGCGCCTCAATGTTCGAAACATCACCTCGTCGTACTGTGTACAGCTCTACAGCTCTATTATCGTGTATAAGGTGTGGGTATAGCACCTCTACTGTGTACAAACTCCTACTGTGTTTCGTGCGGACCTTCTGAAGAGACTCCCACTATGCAAATCCAAATCAAATACTATACTTTAAATAAATACTAAGATAGACTAAAGTAGAAGTATTAAGGATATAAGTAGCGAGATATAGTATTATAAAGTTAATAGGAAAGTTATACTAAAGATATTAAGTATATAAGAGTCTTAAGAGCCTAAGTATCTATTCCGAGAGTATCTAAGCGGTACGATAGTTGTTGGCATTGTTGTAGTGCAAAGGTACTGCTGGTGTTCCGTTACGACTCGATGGACGTTACTTTAATACATACGTTCATCTCATATGCAGTTCCTTGTTTCTTGAGTGCTATACTCTGGGCGAACTCGTCATCTCTCCCCGTCTATAATTATCAATAACTCCGTCTCGTCGAGCACCCCCTCCTCACAACCCCCCGTATCCATGCACGCATAACACAGCCAGGATACATGCTACGCAAACGACACCTTGGACACCTCCGACGACCGCAACTCCTACACATCCGAGCAATATCTCGCTCGAAACATAACCCGGTACCGCTACAAAAGTAGACGGCGGTACCATGTTTATAGAGAAGGAAGCTACTACAGTAGATGAGACAATTGTGCAGCATCTATGGTTGTTGGCACTGAACGATAAGTTGTTTCTTGCCCTAATCGAGAAGATGGCGGGAGGGGCTGGATTGGAGAGGGTATTGGATGTTGACACTGAGGCGGGGTTGTATGCCGTATAAGCTTCTTGTTCCTTCAAGTCTGCTCTTCTATTATTCTCTTGCATCTTGCTTTTCTGCCGAGTATGTGCTAACGACAACGCAAAGCGATATGGCCGACTCTCTCCTCTTTGCCGAGATAATCGGTACTTATCTCTCGCCCCGGCAAACCACCATGGCGCCACCTGTAAAGTCTAACCCATTAACGAAATCCATGGGAGTCTCACCATTCGCTAATATCCAAGATGTTCTTACACACATCTTCATGAATGGAGAAAATCAACAGTGTGCATGTTAAGCTTAGCTTCATCTCGAATAGACCGGTTCACCTCCTGGCATCTCCATCGGTCCCTTGGGTATCTGCTATGTAGCCAAGCCATCAATCTTAGCTATATGCTGATCGCAGTGTCCTTGGCTCGTCAACGAGCTATATAGACTGTTGGCCTGGAATTCTACGCTTTCCTTCTCGCTTGCTACCTTTCTTCTCAGCTCCACCGGACGACTTTCCCTATCAGCAAAAATAGTACGGCACCTAACAAAAGTCCCACACCAAGCCCGACCTTAGCACCTGGTGAAAGGCCAGACGAGTTGGGCGATGACGTCGACGAGCTGCTGGCTGAAGATGTCGAGGTCGAAGAGGTTGCAGAGACGGAATTACTACTGGTGTTTGAGGTGGGGTCCTAGATGGGGTACTTGCTCGCGAGTCATATCTTAACATTGTAAATACTCAACTTTCGCTGCTCTGCGGGTTCATGGCGAGGCGTGACGTGACATAGACAACAGGCTCAGCAGCCGAGAACATCAACGATGGGTCGTTGCAGCCTATAGTGATAATTTGGTTGGAAATGACTACGTCTTTTGATGCACAACAGCAGTTGCCCTGGCGATCTATACACTTGAGGATAAAATAGTTCTGTCCCCGGGCTGGGCATCTAGAGATTGCGTCCGCCTGGTACATCATACACATGTTCACTGGAAGCTGCAGATTGAGTGCTATACCTCCTCTATTCCCATAGTACTTTGGGCATGCGGCATCTTTGAACGCCTGATCGGTACAGCCAACCTTCCAGTTGCGATTCAGGTCATTGGTGTCGTTCTCCGGGTTTCGATATAGGCCGTTTACAGGGCATAGATCATTGTTCTCGACAACGGTTAGGTTACATGGCCGGTATACCATTTCAGAGCTATATAATCTGCCGTTGATTGGATAGCATTTTGCTAACATGGTGGTCAAACGAGCGCGTGGTGCATGCGTAGTAAAACAAAGATGGTGGTGTTAAGTTACGCTATCAGACAGAGCGGCTTTACAGGAACGGAACACAGCGTTTGGATATTGATGGGCAAAACTCGCTGAGGGGTAAACGTAAATATACAATGCACTTTCCTTCGTCGGGCGCGTCACGGAATGATTGGCATGACAGCGTGCATGCGGCTGGGGGCTAGACGTAGACATAAGGCTCGGGATACTCTGTGTCCAGACCACATCATATTACCAGATTTTACGTATCATTGCTCTAGAGGGTTTTGAATAATATTTTCCGACAATCGCGGTGACATAAAAGTGAACCGTTGGTGACTATTGAGCAAGGCTAAAGCAAAGCAGTGGACGCCCACTTCGAAGTTTTGAAAAATCAAGTCGCTCATAGCGCTTGTAGTACGGATATTAAATATCAATTTACCCCCTCCTTCTCTTCTCCTTTTCTTCTCTCCGGGTCATAGTCCTTCATAAACCTCTGCTCTCTATCTACAAACAGTAGACATAATCCAAGTCCAACAGCTGATCCGCCACTCCCGCACCGTAAAGACTGGAAGAATTAAAACTACTTAAAAAATTTTCCGTTGCATACGGTCGAAAACCCTTCGCCCACTAGATACAGCAACCACAACTGGATAGCGCTGGGACAGCGAACCTACTCCTTTAATAACCCATGGACAGGGCATCAAACGATCATGACAAAGGATGGCGCGTCCAGATTCTATGCTGTGGGTTAGGCGTCTTGTTGTTTGGTCAGTATGCACAAGTGAATACCCCATCCCGCGGAGTTCGACCACTAAAACAGTGACTTGTTGCCACAATATGCGTGGTTTCCTGGTTTAACCTACACTGTGGTGGATTGCACATTAGGCTAGTTCCTCGAGGACCAATACTTCACAAAGCGTCTCCCTTAGGACAGTGGAGATCCGGCATATTTTGCGGAAAGCCTACTTTTGAGAACAGGTGGTTGCTTGTCTTGTAGAAGGAATTTTGTTCATCTGAGACAATACCTATATGAGTATCGTGTTCGTGGCTCTTTCATTACTGCCTATACCAAAATGCTCTTTGGTGGATTATGGCAGGTCGTACGCCGAGCGCCTGTTACCCAGTCCTCATGTGATATGGTACATATGCATCTATGGCCATGCTACCCTCCCACTCTCGTCTGTATTGTTCATTCATCCATCTCCACATCGCCATCACCCTGCGTCTGCCCGTTTGACCGCGCATTTGATTTGGGTACGGAAGCCTCCTTGTCGATCATTTGCCGTGAGACGGAGACGATGTTGTCTTCAATGAGGCGCTGACCAACATCTTCGAGATCTATTGTGCATTAGCCAAAATCCACTCTGAATCAAGTAGTGATACGCACGCTTCTTCGGATCCACCTTGCCAACGTATCGCGTCTTCAGTTGATCCTTTGTCAGCTCCGTCTCTTCCTTCACCCGCTTCTCATAGCCCTCTGCTAGCGATACTAGCTTCTGCAGGCTGTCCTTGTTCCGCGCACCCTCATCTCGGAAATCGTTCATCATCAGGGCCTCAGTCCATACATGCTTGTGCAGGTTCATCAACATGTTCTCCTCCAACGCCGTCTTCCTATAGTTGATTCCGATTGAGTAGTAGTGGCGGTTCAGACCGTGGATGAGGGCTTGAATTGAAGGCTTGTTCAGGTGACCGACATTGGAGGTGGTTTGGCGGGGTTCGTGACCCATCATGAGGGTCTGCGGGTTGATGAGGCGGAAGGCATCGATAACGACCTTGCCTTTTACGGATTGGATGGGGTCAACGACGACGGCGACGGCGCGGGGCGTAAGCTGCTCGAAAGACTGCTGTGTGTTTATATCGACCGAGGACAGCCAGCAGCCAAAACCAGGATGCGAGTGGTACCAGCCTACGACCGTCTCTTGCCTGGATATGTCAGCTTCGTGATCGCGTCTACTTTAGTCAGGCTGTACACACCGCCCTGTCTGCCGTAGCATGTCCATCATCTTGGTCTGAAAGACGGGGTCTACGGCTTCGACGGATACACCGGTACCCGACTGCGGCATGGCGAACACATCCACCACGCGCACTGTGTAGTCATCTACAAACTCGCCCAGCATCAGACCCATGACCTCCATAGGCACACCAGCGCGACCGTGCCGCAGCATCTTGAGGAGAGCGAGCGAAGAGATGTAGACGGTTTCCGAGTTGTCGATGAGGTTTGTGTCCTGTGCTGGGCCACCCCCCATGCCGTTCATGGTCTGGGCGGCGGCGAGCATGCGACTTAACCGGTCCATATTGCGAGTCAGCGTGTGGCTGTGGGTGAATATGCGAGCCTTGCGGGTGCGGACTGTTGATTTCGGGTTGTGGCGGGGGTCGTGAGGTTGCGGTGGTGAGGCGGCGGCGACGGAGCTGTGTTGACGAAGCTCGCTGCTCGCGATGCCTGCCACGGAGGACGGAGAATCTATTTACCGGGATGCTCGGGCCGGCCTCGACAGGGCAGGGATGGTTGCCGCTGCGGAGCTCCATCGTTCATTGTTCGCTAGAGCTCTCCGCCGCCATCTTTCGCATAGTTCTACTTTCACAATCCTGTCGCATACATCTCTGACTTCTGACAACAAGACGCGTGCGTACCCGCGCACCAGTACATTTATTCGCTGCTAGTCTCCTCCGCGACCCTACATCTGTTCTATTTCTCGAGTTATTCCTACCCCTCCCGTGTCTCCCCACGCGCAGCCTCCCACTGCTGGGCGCCACCATCATGTCTACCGACGGCGCAGCACCGATCACGAGCACGGGAAACTCGCTCAACGGCACTGCATCCACGCCGAAGAAGGTCGCCTACTTTTACGACTCGGACGTTGGGAATTATGCATACGTCGCCGGCCATCCCATGAAGCCTCACCGCATACGGATGGCTCACAGCTTGATCATGAACTACAGTCTGTACACCAAAATGGAAATCTACGTAGGTGGCATCGCAATACACTCGCACTTATCTTACTGACAACTTCCAGCGCGCCAAACCAGCGTCCAAGTACGAGATGACGCAGTTCCACACGGACGAGTACATCGACTTCCTCCACAAAGTCACCCCGGACAACATGGACAATTTCTCAAAGGAACAGAGCAAGTACAACGTCGGCGATGATTGCCCGGTCTTCGACGGTCTGTTTGAGTTCTGCGGTATCAGCGCCGGTGGTACCATGGAGGGCGCTGCACGCTTGAACCGGGGCAAGTGCGACGTCGCCGTCAATTGGGCCGGTGGACTGCATCACGCAAAGAAAAGCGAAGCTAGCGGCTTCTGCTATGTTAACGACATTGTCCTTGGTATCATCGAGCTGCTGCGATACAAGCAGCGCGTCCTCTACATCGACATCGACGTGCACCACGGCGATGGAGTCGAAGAAGCCTTCTACACCACAGACCGTGTCATGACCGTTTCTTTCCACAAGTATGGCGAATACTTCCCAGGCACCGGCGAGCTTAGAGATATTGGCGTGGGCACTGGCAAGAACTACGCCGTTAACTTCCCGCTGCGCGATGGCATCACCGACGAGACGTATCGCAACATCTTCGAGCCTGTAATCGAAGCCGTCATGACGTACTATGGCCCCGAAGCCATCGTCCTACAGTGTGGCGGCGACAGTTTATCGGGGGATCGTCTCGGTTGCTTCAACCTGAGCATGGACGGCCATGCCAACTGCGTACGCTACGTGAAGAGCTTTGGGGTGCCCGTCATTGTCCTTGGTGGCGGCGGATACACCATGAGGAACGTTGCGCGAACATGGGCGTACGAAACGGGCCAGCTGGTGGGCCAGAAGATGGAGAAGCAACTGCCTTTCAATGACTACTACGAGGTAAGTCGCTCTTCGATGCTCCTAGGCTTCGCGATGACGACTAATAACCTGTAGTACTTTGCCCCTGACTACGAACTGGACGTGCGTCCCTCTAACATGGAGAACGCAAACTCCAATGACTATCTGCACAAGATCAAGTCAGCCGTGATCGAAAACATCCGTCGAACTGGCAAGCCCTCGGTGGAGGCATTCCAAAACATCCCGGAGAATCCGCTTTTGCGGATGGACTCTGATATTGAGGACGAGGACGACGATATGGATGCTGATGAGAACCCCGACGTTCGTGTCACCCAGCGGCAACGCGATCAACAGATCGAACACGAGGGCGAGCTCTATGACCCCAGCGACGACGAAGAGTACAAGGCGAGTCTCGGTGTCCGAGCACAGCCTGGCGCAAGAAAAAGACGTAACATTATGGACTTCCAGAATCCCAACGCCGCTTCGGACGGCGGCGCTGAGACGCCCGAAGGTACACGGGGACTAAACGGCGAAAGTGTGCGACAACGGCGATCAGTATCTCTGGCGTCTTCAGCACGACCGCCCAACGGCACGTCATCACGGACGCGCACACCTGCGATACCTGCCGAGGCCGACGAGGATGGCGATGTTGAGATGGAGGAGTCTGAAAATCCCTCAGGCTCCGCTCCAGGAGGTCAGTAATTCTCTGTAGTTTTTCCCCGCAAGTCACAAACTCACCCTTGACAGGCCCATCCGACGCTGCCCCTACGGCTCTGTCAAGTTCACAATCTCCAGCTGGCGTTGTCACGCCTCCGGAGTCGCCGCCAGCTCCAGCTACCGCATCCGCTTCAGCACCAGCTGCCGATGTGGAAATGGGAGGAGCCGCCGAAGAAGCAGTAAATGAGCAAGAAGTGTTGAAAAAGGAGGGTGAAGCGGAACGAGATTCGGAGAATGTAAAGGGCGAGGTACGGGCGGAGGTCGCCAAGATAGAGTCATGATCACCTCTCTACGTCTTTGCACGAAGGCATTTATTTCACGGTTGTGATAACGAGGGGCGTTCCAGGATCACGGGGTTGATGTCTGCTCTAGGATACCTTTTTGCATTAGCGGAGCTACAGCGCTCAACCAATTAGAGAATTTGGACGCTCATGGCCTATCGCTTCACGTGAGTGACGAAAAGTAAACACTACATTGAGCGTGGAATAGTCTGCCTCACTTCGATCACTAAACCCTAACTCTCCACAAACATCGACTCTTCAACGTCACGCTTTCGGTCAGCACCTACTGCAGTTCCGTAAAGTATCAGATCCACCTGGTATATTCCAACTCTGTATCCTTACACATAACAGCGAAGTAAGAAAAGGAGACCCCGCAGCTGAAAATGGCGCAGCGAAAAAAATCCCTCCTCATCGGCATCAACTACACAGGCTCAGCTCACGAACTTAAAGGCTGCCACAGCGACGTGGACAATGTCGCCGAGTTTCTAAGCTATAAGGGTTATAACAATAACCATCGCGACCGGGTGATTCTCTCGGATAACCCCGCGGTGGGGTACGATAGTCCATACTACCCCACCGGCCACAACATGCTCGCCGCCATGGACTGGCTCGTCTCGGAACCCGGATGCACGCTCTTCTTGCACTACTCTGGACACGGCGGGCAGATTCGCGATGTCGACGGCAACCGTTCGACTGGGCTGGACGATTCGCTTGTCCCTGTGGATTTTGAACGGAATGGGCAGATTAGTAGTACGTTGCTTCATGAGCATCTTGTTACCAATCTAGCTTCTGGATGCACGCTTTTTATTCTGCTGGATTGCTGTCATTCTGGTTCGGCGGTTGAGTTGCCGTTTGTTTATCGCTCGGATGCGGACGGCCAGATTAGTCTTCTTGATAACTTGAGGAAGGGCGCACAGCTTGTGGGTGAAGCGCAAAATCTTCTCTCTGGTGGGCTGAGGTTCGATAAAGCTGGGGAAGCGCGCGAGTTGCTCGCCGGAGCGACGAGTTTCTTCCGCGGATTGAAACATATGGGTGGAGAGGGTGGAGAGGAAGGCTTGCAAGAGGGAGAGTTCGAAGACCAGTACGGACACGAGAATAGAATGGTTACTATGTTTTCGGGGTGTAGGGATGATCAGACTAGTGCGGACGCGCGGATTGAGGGGCAGAGTACTGGGGCGATGGTGAGTTTATTCGCAATTGGTTGCGGAGGGATGCTAATTTTGGGTAGACGTGGGCATTTTTGCAGGTCATGAAGTCGAGTGGGAATCCGACGTATGCGCAGGTAAGTGACATCCATTACCTGGGGAATGGATGTGTGGAGGTGGGCATAGTGGCTAACGTGTGTACAGACATTGCAGATGACAAGGAAGCTACTGGACGAGAGCAACTATACGCAGATTCCACAGTTGAGCTGTGGCGTGGATATCGATCTGGATAATATGCCGTTAGTGCTATAAGCGGTTGCCGCGCTGCGAAAAGCTTAGTGTAATTGATGGAGTCATGACACGAGTTTACCAGCTCTCGAGTTATATTCTGCTTCTGATTCTCTCCTCCCTCGCTCATCTACGGAAGACTACTTGCTCTCCTTCAACTGAGGCAAACTCTGGAGAGCACAGCATCAATGGCTCTCTGGGCCAGGCCAGTGTCGCATTTTTCGATGCTTACCGCGTCCAAGCCCCAGTGCAGCAGCTACTTTGCAAGTGATAAGCGATTGTTGGCTTAACTTAGTCATATAGAGCACGCATCGTCTTCGTTTGAGGCTTCAACGACACCACAAAATGCTCACAAAAAACGAGATTCCAACAGCGACGGCGACCTCTCACTATTCCCGCGAACACTAAATGTAGTATACAACACTACCACGGATGTAGGTAATTCTGGACCAGAATTTGGAGCATTAGCTGTGGCTAATTGCGGCGCATTTGTAATCAGGTCACTTCTAAGCTGCGTCTTCACGGCCGAGATGTCTCCGCATCTCCGGACCCCGCGCGCGCTCCTAGAAAACCGTACATCCATCGTACGCCTTGTGAGACTAAAGCAAGGGTCATGGCCTCGCGCGCGGAATTGCGAGGACCAAGCTGACAAATGAGAAATGAGTCTTACAAGACTCTACGCACTAGCTCCGCGAGCATCAATGCGTACACCTTTCGGACCGCGCTCCGAGTTATATCAACCAACTACGCTCGATATTTCCTTCACACATCCACAGTAAACCATTACCATGTCGTTACCACCCGCCCCCAAAAACCCCTTCACAGGCGACCCAAAGCAATACTCACCCACGCACTTCTCCACCTCCATAACGGGCACTTGTCTCTGCGGCAGCATCAGTGTTACCATCAACGACGACATCTTTACCCAGCCTAGCACCTACCTTTGCCATTGCGCGAATTGTCGTAAGGTGTCTGGGTCGTACACTGCGCCTAACCTGCGCATTGCGAAAGAAAAAGTGGAAATCAAAGATGCAAGAGGGACAATGAAGAAGTTTGACGACTATCAGACGGGGAGTGGTAATCCAGTGCATAGGTTCTTCTGTGGGAATTGTGGCTCGTGAGTCTTTCTGTTTTCCTTTCGATATTTGAAATTGGTAGGTTTGCAAGCGGTTCAGGTTGTGTGAGAGGTGAGAGGGGTTGGCGAGAATGTTGTTGATAGGTGTATTATAGGCCGATTAAAAGCGAGCCATCGACTCCTGGGTTCGAGGGCTTGTATATCTTGAAGATGGGCATCTTTCCAAAAATTCCGAAACCGCTGTTTGAGACTTTCGCAGCGCATCGACATGACTGGCAGGGACTGCATGAGGAGGTTGTGCAATTTGCGACGGTGAAGGATGGGAAGAAGTTGGGCGAGTAGGTGTACATTGTAGGTGAGTGCATGAGCAAATTTGAGTTTCGATGCTCGATCAAAACGGTCCATTAGTAATAGTAGGCCGAGAATCAGCCCTTTTCTGCGGATTCGCCATCTTCCTTTCTCAGTTTGATATCAATCCATATCGGCACATGATCACTTGGACCTCTCTCCATCTCACTGTCCAGGATTCCGGTGCTCTTCACCAATCCCTCATCCCAGGTCTTTCTCCCGACAATCGCATAGTCCACCCTATCACAACTACTTCCCCACTTCCTAGCTCTAGAGTGATACGTATACCGCCTCTCATTCCCATATATCTTTCTCCAAACATCTACACCATCAAATACCTCCTCTTCACCCTGTTTCTTCCCACCAAGAAACTTCGCGGTAAAATCCGCACGATTGATAACATGTTGGTGTGGGAATGTACGCAGCCGTGGGTAGCCGTCGAGAGTGGTAGGTGCAACGTTCATGTCGCCTGCAAGAACGATATGCCATCTGTCCTTTTCGAGCTTGAGACATTCTTTCATGAGGAGGCGGTGAAATGCCAGTTTACGGTCGTGCCGTACGCCTCGCACTACGCCAGTTGACGGGTCCCGGTAAGGGTTGTCAGTTCCGTTTACGGCGTAGATGTTGAAAAGTGCGAACTTTGCTGATGAGGATGTGAGTTCGACAACAGAGACACGTCCTTCTCTGTCCCAGTCCACAGTCCGTATATTTGCCCTGAAGTCATAAAAGAGGTCGGACCGAATGATACTGCACACACCGTATACCTTTCCACTACCTCTTAGGCCGCGCGCATTATGTGGATCATTCGGTAACGTAAAGTACACTTCATACATGGGTCCTCTTCCGGATGAATCGGATTCGTCTGGAAGCCGTGCATTCACAGCAGCTTTTACTGCACATTGGGTTTTTTCATCCGAAGAAGCAATTTTCACTTCTTGCAGGAAGAGAACCGCAGGCCACATGTGCCGCTGCAGAAAGCCGCGTAACGATGCTGGGGGAATCAATGTTTCGGATTTGGTAGACCTCGATGTTGGGAAGAAAGTGGTTATTGGTCTCTGGAGGAATGGTGTAATGCCATTGATGTTCCAAGAGAAGATGCGCATTGTGCCCTGGCTATCGGGTGCAAGCGGTGGTGGCGGAGTTGGTGGCAGCGAGATAGATTGTTCTATTCCGATAGCTTGCGTAGACATCTTCCGCCGTTTAGAAGGAGGAGGACTGATTTCTCTGCTCATGTTGAACGGGGATGTTTAGTGGTGGAGGCTGAAAGCGCAAAATGGAATCGGTGGTTAAAATGATCTTTGTTGAACTGTGACGTCATCGCCTTTCTCACAGCACTCTTCATGAATTGTTATCCAGCACTTCTATTCTCGGCTAAATGTAAACGAATTACACTTCAATGCACTGGGTCTAAGCCTGATATACATTTTCCATAATGTTCGAAACATTACCTCGTCGGTCGTCAACATCTTATTGTACACTGCTCTACAGCTCTGTGATCGTGTGGGTATAGCATCTCTACTGTGTATAAACTCCTACTAGGTTTCATACGGACCTTACCAAAGAGACTCCCACTATGAAATTCCGAACCAATACATGTTCAATAATTGTTGTTGTTCCAAGCAACACTAGCCACCCTCTGGAATCTCTTAGCAAATTCCCGGACGCTTCATGTCGAACACCGGACTCGGCGTCTCCGTCTCCGCAAGCTCCGACATGCAAGCCACCAAGCAAATCTTATGTCCAGCCAGATTATCGTGCTGAAGTACAATCCGATTCTTTCCCGTGTCCTCGGTATAACGAACGCCATCTTGTTGGGCACCGTCTCTCCGCCGAGCCCGATCTCGATTTTCGAGACGGAGACGTGGATAGGTGCGACATCGGCACCGGCGTGGTGGCGGGCTAAGAAGCGGGATTCTCTGGTTTGAAGACTGGTTAGCTGGAAATGTATTAGTGGAAAGGGAATGTGTCTTCTTGGCTAAGACGAGGGAGAAGCCCTTTGGAGTTTTGGGGGAGTAGATGCGAAGTTCGTTGAGGGTGTGGTCCCGAAGGAGGTTGATGATGCTGTCCCATGGTTCTGTTGAGCTGGTACTCCCGGGGACGGGTTTGGTGGTTAGAGTGTTGGCCGTCGGGTTGACAGCCATCGTGTTAGTGGTGGGCAGCGTTGATGATGAAAGTTTTGCTGAAGGAGTGCGATATGAGAACTCGTACCTTATATGCCCTGTATACTGGCGATGTAAGCGGCTTTGCCTATCAGAAACTTTCAGGTTTGTCCTAAACTTAATATCCGAAGAGTCCTCGACAGTGTCATTGATAAGTTTCATTAATTTCAAGAGTTGCAACTGCATTGTTCAAATATTGATATAGGCCTGTCATGAACAAGGATGGTGGTGAAACGCAGCACTGATCATCCCACCTTCGTTGCAGATAAGAACATGCTTACTAAGCAATCGAAAAGGCACTCTAGGAACCCCGCATCCAACCTACATTGAGCTATTCCCGCATCCCTTCAACACACAACTCATTGCACGTCGACCTGCTCTGCATTGCTACAGCGCCCATGCTTAGCCACAAAGATTTTCCGCCGCTACCATCCCAGGAACGACAGCAGGAGCGAAAGAGAAGCAAACCGAGCCTTAAAAGAGTCGCAGTCATAAGGAATACCCGCTCTGCCGCCGCGATTGATCAACTACCTGACGAGTTGATTCTCGAAATTCTGGAGTATCTACCTTGTCTCGATCAACAGAACTTTCAGCTTCCGTCGCTCATCAGTCTGTGTCTTACTAACCGTCGGCTGCACGCGCTCGTCCTCGACAAACTGTACGCTGCGTACGATAGCTTCTTTTGCTCACCCTATCCTTTCCTTCGTACGGTCATCTCTGATCAGCAGCTCGCCGCAAGGGTACGATCTTCCACGTTCAGATATGGACCCAGAGTGCACTCAGAAAGAGTGGACTATCGATCTTCAGCGTTAGACAAGAAAATAATCAAAGAGGGCTTTAAGGCACTTGAGATTCCGAGCTGGAAATCATGGGCATCTGACTGCAACAGCCGCCAAGCCGAACAGGAGCTGCTTTACACCGCTATCCTCATGCACACGCCAAATATCGCATCTCTCGATATTGATGACGGCGCATTGTCTTACAAGACACCCGCGTGGCTCGACGTAATTCTAGGGGCAGTCAGCGGCAGCCCTTTCGGCCGCATGCATCAGTTCCATCAACTCAAATCGATCCGTGTAGACGTTGCGAACTTGAAGCTGCGCCACCTTGTCCCTGTATTCAGGCTAAAATCTCTACGAAAACTGACGCTCATCGGATTACTGGAGTCGAATGAAAGGAAGGAGGGCAAAGCGGATTACCTGCGACGACTCGTGCCAGCTGCGTCATGCCCGATCGAGGATCTCAGTCTGCAGGAAAGTTTCGTCAACGCTAACATCTTTTCAGTCGTGCTTGATTTCATCCGAGCACTACGGCATTTAGAATACACACACACGGACAAGAGATGGTTCATATGGGGAGACAGTACGGAGGACTATTGGCTCGGAAGCGTTGAGAGGCAGATTCCAAACCGTTATCCTATCGCCATGCTCCATTATCCGACTGTCCTCACTGCTCTAGAGCGTCATTATCGATCTTTGCAGAGCTTGAGCCTCGTCGAAGAGATGGAGGAGGCCCATATTCAGAAACCACCGGATGTTATTGGCAGTCTTCGCGAATTCGAAAATCTTACGCGCTTGGATGCCCGATTGGGCGCACTGATCGACCTCAATGTGACCGCTCCACAGACTTTGGTCCAGAAGATGCCACGCTCACTAAGAACGCTCAGAATCCTTATTAGCTGGGTTACGAATGAGTGCACGTGTGTGGCTGCCGTCGAGCACATGGTTGCCTGTTGTCGCGACTTTATGCCTCTGCTAGAGGAAGTTCGCATGGAAGCCGTTGAATGTGGCGGGCCGGGAATTCCATACGACTGGGAGCGTCTGCTGAAATCAGCTTCAGAACAAGGCATCAATCTAGTAGTCGATGATGTATTGAAAAGGTTGCCTGACGGTGGAAACATTGAATTGCTTGGTTATGACAGAGAGACGGACACAGAGTCTGATAGTGACGAGGAGAGCTTGTACTCGTTTTGAAATGGTCACAAGGTCGGCGGGAGAGGCTAGAACAGACAACCATCGTTGGTAAGCGGGTAAAAGAGCTTGCGGCAAGTGGTTGGCATGCATCGTATATGATTTTGAACTCGGAGAGGGTGCTGTGCACTACCGGGCAATCGTAATCGGATCCATTATCAATAGAGGCTAGTCGATCGCTCTTAAGCCTAAAGCACGTCTTCAAAAACTATCGTCACAGCCAAAAGATAACCCACATTAGCCGTTGCTTCAAAACTAGGGCTAGACTGATCCATGCAGACCTCACGATCGGGGAAGGGGCTAAAGCCGTAAAAACGGCGAAAAAACTGAAGGCTAACGCCATTCTTTCAACATCGACGCCGCAAAATCTAAGAATGGCACTCAAAGGTTCGACATTATCCAACACTTGCTCCATCGAGAAGCGGCAACAGCAGCGAGCAGCAGTTATTCTCAATCGGCGTTATCTCGTCGAGTGGCGGAAAAAAAAAAAAAAAATATTACATGAGAACACACGCGACTCGCAGGTCAAAGCGCGGCTCAGATACCATAAGGTTTTCGAACTTCCTTGGATTCCTTAATGGCAGTCAGAACGTGCGGACTTCGACTCATGCCACTGTGGTGTTGGGCACGCGCTAAAACGGCCACCGGGTTATCAAGGTATCGAGATATTCGCTTAGAAGCTCAGCTCCGTTCAAGTGCGCCCGAACAAAGCACGGCTAATTGCTCCTGTTCGGAGATGGCGGAGGGAGTATCAACGCGCGGGATCGACGCCCGAGAAACCTTAGTGAGATATCGCTTGCGAATCGACACCTTCTTCAGCTGGCCTTTATCGCGTATTCCCAGCAGAGACATTTCCGCGGATTTTTGTCCCACGCCCTGCTGCTGAGCACTTCGCAACACAGCGTGTGCCTTGCCAGTGAAGCGTTTTCCATATCAAAACTTCCGAGAAACTAATTATCGCTGTTAGCCGCTCGGTGACGTGAGCCGCCTCAAGCACTTGCGCTCCTTGGAGTGGGATTCACCGTGAATGAGAGTGGCTGTGGCGCTGGACGGGGCTGCCTGACCAGACTGGGAATAATGCGAAGACGATTCAGGATGTGCGAGGGCGGCATGACACTCTAACAGCTCACTCACTTGTGAAGATCAGCCGCTCAGCCTCCAATCGACCGAGTCGAATTCTTCATGGCTAAGCGAGATTTTCCAACAGATGGAAGGTCTGGAAGGGGCTCCCAAGGTCCTGAGTTATGCATGGGCGATGCGAACCCGATTTGTTTTACACGGGGGTAAAGACGAACCGGCGCGGGTGAGACCGACAGGAGCATATGAGAGCGTGAAGTTCTTGTGCATAGCGCTACTAACAGGCCAAAGTAGGGCTTGTTGCGCGTCGGGCAAACTAGCGCTCTGCTTGAGTTTTGGCCGGCAAAGTGTGGTGATCAACCCATGCGTGCCGTGAATGAACATAACAGCCATTGAATTACTATAGAAAACTCTGAACTACATTAAGGATACAAAAACCATAGATTCATCGACAGTGGAGATAATCATTCTTTCAGATCAGATCATTCGGTCCAGGAACATGAACCACGCATTAACCCTCTCTTCAAAACGCCAGCAATTCGGCTAGTAACGAATGCGTCTAAGGTATCATGATGACGAAGGAAGGGTTTTTGTCTACCGCTCGAATTACTCTTCGTCAGGGTGGATCAGTCCCGTAGGCATCCATTTCCATTGTCGCATGACACGAGGTCCTCCGACGCAAGGCCTAACGGGAAGTTGGAACATAAGATGGCCGGGGGTGTTTCCCAGTTGAACGTATAAGGTAGGATGACTAGGTAAACCCCAAACGCCGTCGATAAATGTGCTCATGTTGGAGACCTCGGCTTTGAACCGTATGCATTCATGCCGCCACTGGATGAGGGCCTTCATTGCAAATTTCTCTAGGGAATCGAGAAATTGTTCGCATTGTATGCCGGTTTCGGATCGAATGGTATCGATGGGTATAAGTTGCCGTTTATATACCTGAAGGAGACCGTGATCGCCAACCTTCACTTCCCAATACCCGTAATCAACACCAATTATGAGCGACCTGCATGGTGGTTGCGTAAGGAACGTAGAGCCCATAGAGGATTTGACGCAGAGATATTTAGACATATCAGGAAGTAACATGCAGTCCAAGGTGAGCCCCGGCTTGAGTTTGATCTCGCAGATTCCGTTCCGCACGGTCATTCTGGAGGAAAATATAGCACATATATATGGGTTGAATCGGAACTGACTGAAATCCGTCCATTTATCACCAGGTACGGCCCTAAAGGGGTACCAGTATCGATTGTAGCACCCAAAGAGTTGGCTGGGCGTCTCCAGTAGCTCGTCATTCTCGGTGTTGTGCAGTGCAGGTGAGTACTGGCAATCTTCCATGCGCACTAGCCGCGGAGGTATGTACATGGGCCACGACCGCTGAACGCCCTTTTTCAGCACCTCTTGCAAGTTACTTCGGAGTTTTTGGTAAAACTGTTGTAGTTCTTCGGAAGTCGGCTGGAGCCAAGACACGTCAGGATCTAATTGCACTTCTTCGCCGTGCTCCACGGCCGGACAGGGATACGCTATGCGGAACGAGTCCTGTCCCTTGTCGGACTTGATAATGTGCTGTACAGTCGCCCTCCATGACCGCGAAACGTTCCAGGCTGTTTGAACCTGCGCCTGGGGATCCACGAACTGGAGAATGTTCTCAAGCAACTCGGGTATAAGGAAAATCTGGTGGGGTTGGGGAGCGCTAGAGTTGTCGGAATGAAAAAGACGCCTAGGCCAAGGCTGCCACTTCAACAGCCTGATGAAGCGCCATAATCGACGAATAAAGGTCGGAACACAGCTGGTTATCGAGGCTTTGATAGTGCGAAAGACATGGTACATGACCATCTTGTCAGGATCCGGATATTTGCGTATGCGCGCATCAATATTGCATGTGACGTCCTTTTTCCAGCCGTCCAGATCGGTCGTTCGTTCAAAATCGGGCGTTGCGCATATACAATCCATAGTTGCAATGGTAGAATGGAGGAAGATTCCTATATCTGAAGGCGATGGAAGTATGACCAATAAGTACAAGATGCAATGATTTACTGGCCACCTGGCCCGGGGCACGAGAGAAGAATATAGGCAGTGCTAACCATAGCTTCGATGACGCTGGTGAGTTTGCGCCAAGCACAAATGTGGGCCGTAGCTAACCCCGCATCGGAATTAGCGCGCCGTGCGCGAAAGCCACCTTTCATTTTCGCAATTTCCAGACTGCGAACCGCTATTTTACATAGCCTGTAACGAGTAGAAGTTCTTCGTGTGTCTAGCCTTACGCTTCCAGTACTCACACTCCAAGTTTGATCATTCTACTAGGAGCCATACTTGAAGTACACGTTCATTGTCAAGCTTGGTAGTTAGCCAAACTCATTCATGGATCATGAGTCGCACACAGCAAAAACACGGTTCTCTCACCGCGGAAGCAGCTGACACGGTCGCTAGCCTTACGCTTCTGCCTTCCGTGCATCATGTGAATCCATCGTCTTGGGCGGGAAAAGAGCATGAGAGGTGGGCAGGATTGATTTGAACTAATTGGCGCCGAAATTGTCATTCTGCGCTAGAAAACCAGCGTAGTTATGTCTCGCACACTGTAGGGAACTGTAGCGAGATATACTGCGCAAAGGGAAAAGGGCAACTTTGCCTTGCCGGCAGTGTGTATATCAATCAAGGGAAATAATACGTGAAAAAATGGGTCACATACGCCATCTCCGATCCAGAGAACCCAGAGCACAACAGTACCATCACAGACAAGGCATCAAAATAACAGCAAATTTACATATAATCAGCTTTGAGAATGTCTTCCGAAGCTATATTCTCTCTACGCTCCCATCATTGTTTGATGACACCCTCCTGTATCAACTCCTCCTCAATCCCAGCCCAATACTTGACCCAATTGAAAATATACTTATGCCACATGACACTATTCTCGCGATTTATGACCCAATGTCCCTCATCAGGAAAATGTAAAAACCGCGACGGCACGCCCAGACTCTGGAGTATATTGAAAAACTGATACCCTTCCGCAATAACGACGCGATAATCCAAATCATCTAAAAAAAGCCATTAACGTTAGCACTATTCTGCATTCATAAAAAAATGAGGGATTGAGAGCAGAACTTACTATGCGCGATGAAATGCGGTGTGGAGAAGTTCTTCGCGTGAGACAAGGGGTCCCAGATGGCGTAGTTTTCGCGATTGTCCCAGATGGTGCCGTTTTGGTCGTGTTGGATGAAAAAGAGTTCGTCGGTGGCATAGGCGCCGAATTGGTTGATTTTGCCGTCGTGTGAGACGAGGGCTTTGAATTTGCGGCCGAGGGCGTGGCCTTGGATCCAGTTCATCCTGCGTCCGAGTTAGCGAAACGTCTTCAGGTGTGCTTGGTGGAAACTGGGCGAGAGAAAGTGAGGGAGGAGAAGGGGCGGAGGTCTCACATAAATGCTCCGAAGCTGGCACCCGCAGCTACCGCACGGTCAGTGTCGACGTAGCTCACATTCGTCTCAAGGTATGAGAACAATGCTTCAAGATCTCTGTATGGTGTTCCACCCCAGTTGTTCCAGATCTTATCAGTGAACGCTTGCCCATAACTCGGCGTTCCGGTAAATTGCGGCACAACGACGACGAAACCCTGCTCAGCCCATAGCTGCAGGTTCCACCTCGTGCTCCAGTTATCGCCCTGGCTAGACTGCGGGCCACCATGGACAATCATGATGACCGGATACTTTTGTTCGGCGGTGAAGTTTGCGGGGTAATAGACAAATGTTTGGATTTGGTCACCGTCCCCACCGGTATACCAAAAGTTTGAGACGCGGGAAGGGGAGACGGTGGAGAGCTCGGGGTCGACGAGGTGGGCGCTGAAAAGTGTGTTGGCCGTGGTGTTTGGGCCTTGCGTGTAGATGATGCGACTTGTCCAACTGGACGCGGCGGAGATGAGAGCATCTCCTGAGGGAAGAAGGCCAAAGTCACTGACGGTGGTGTTCGGGCCCGTCATGTTGGTGGGTACGAAAGACGCGCCTGCGTCGTGCGGGACGACGAAGAGGCGGGTAGAAGCATGCATTTCAGATGCTACCCAAAGGTCTTCGCCGTCAAGGCTCCATAGTAAGCCGGATGGGCTTGAGTCCCAGTCCTCAGCTACCGCGGTAACCGTAGTGCTGTCGCTGTCCACGGTAGCGACATAGAGTTTGAACCGATCGGATTCATAGTAAATGTGATCTTGCTGAACATATGCGAGCTTCTTACTATCAGGTGACCATCGCGGAGATCCAGATGCACCTTGAGCAGTCCCCGGCGCCGAAGATCCAGGGCCGTTGATAGCAACAGGCGCTTTAGAGCCATCGTGAGGAACAACATAGATGTAGCTTGCTGTGTAGTTCGCTTTCGGGAGTTCTGGAGCCTTGGTGAGGAAAGCGACTTTGCTTCCATCTGGCGAGATGTCGTAATCGCCTGCGTCGCCAAACGGCTGCACTGGGGTTTCGGGTCTCGTGATAAAGTCCTTGATACCCCAGAGCAAGTTTTTCACTTCGCCTTCGAAACTATACCCACCAGAACCTGAGGTGAGAGAACCACCAAAGACCGCGTAGCGCTGCTCGGTGAGATAAGTATCCCAGTGGCGGATGTAATTGGCGTCGTATATCTGCCCAGAGCTCAATGGTACGGTGGCGAGCTCCTCATTGTAGGCTGATCCATTGTTCCAGTAAGCAAGCGCGTTGACGACGAAGTTGATTGAGCCGGATTCTGTTTTGGCCGCTTTCAAGCCTTGGTATGGTGCGTTCAAAGATGCGACGAGAGTTCTGGATATGCTTAGCATGCTGTTCCAAACCGCGGGCAGCGTACACGTACGGCGAGAATGACTCTTCCCCCAGATCAGCCGTGTAAAGCGTTACACCGCCCGGCACCTCATCATTCGTCCCATTAATATATAGAATACTAGTATTCGTGGAGCCAACCCACACGACCTCCGACACGTCAGAGTCGAACGGCGCTTCGGTGACATTACCGCTCGTCACGTCCAGAACGTGCCATGTGGTTGATGACTTGTGCGTCGTCCAATTGTACTTTATCGAAGAAAACAGCGCCCATTCCTGCTAAGGTTTAGTTTCGTGTAGAAGTAGTCATTTGATGTTCTTACTCCGCTTGGGTTGACGTTCGCGGCGCTCCGTCGCGGCGCGGCAAGCATTCCCCTACGCGCGTCAGCTTCGCTCTTCTCCGTCATCATCGGCACACGACAGTAGTACTTACTCAACAGTGATAGCTTGCGCTGATCCTAGCAATAGGCTAGCGCCCACAGCAGCCGTCCGCAGGGCCATCATCTTGCTCAATTGCTTTAATGGTTAGGCAACTGAGGTGGAAGAAAGCTGCAAAAGCTCCAGGAGGCTCGCTCGCACGACTTAAGCAGGCCATGACGTGCTATTTCAGCAATACGAGATCCTGGATAGCGGGTCAATTCGAGCCAGCCTGGGATCACCGTGAGGGGCACGATAAACGTTTGCCAAGGGGAGGTTGGTATTCCACCTTCCCGTTTAGCCGCATGCCCAGAAAAAGAACTGGGGTTCTATAACGCGCCATGGCTAGCTTTTGAAGCTTCGTGTGATGCTTGTGCCTTTTGGCTTCCTCCGGTGCGCAGATACCGAGAGAGCTCATTTGCACCTGCCGCTATGGGTAGTGAGCTCCTTGAAGGAACATGTTAGTAGTTTACATGGTATGCCCTTCTGAAGCCTCAATTCACGTGATGCTTGTGGGACGTACGCTTCCAGGTAGCATTTAAGATTGCTGATACCATATCGTGACATTGGTGTTTTCAGTGTGGACGGTCTGAATGTCGTGGTGCTTTGCGCTGGGTTCGTGTTCGTCGAGTGTGCTCCGAAAAGGCAATCCTTGGTAGATTTAGTGCGCGGTCGCAGTAACCGACAAGCAGACATAACTAGGTACATGATGTTGGGTATCAGCTGTCCTGATGAACTGCCACGATGGACCTACACCATCATTCCCGACTTGCTTCCACTTTATCGGCTTCAGAGCGTCAAATCCTTAGACACAACTCTAGCCGAAGATAGTAAAAGTACAATAGATCCGCCACAGGCAACCCAATTGCGCTCTTCCCCATGATCAAGTACCGCCCCAACTTGCACCACCATCACCAAATCCGGTGCTCCCCAGGTTAGTACTAAGCCGTCTGAAACCTTGTCCCATCCCTACTGGCACCGAAGATCTTCTGTGAACGCGTCGACTATGAGAATGGCTTCTCATTTGGCCCAAGCTGTTCCCGGTCCCCCTCCTTCCCCGATGTCTTGAGACACCATACTCTTGGTTAAAGTCCAACTCATCATCGCTCGCTACCGCTTGACTGGACCGTGTACTCGCATGCGACAGAAGGTTCGTCGGCTCGCCATACTCTGACTCAGACAGTATTGCATCATCCTCGTGTCTTCCTGGTGTGATGGCTTCAGCCTCATCTTCTAACGAATCCGACGCCGAACCAACGCTTTCGACGTCTGAATCAGAATCATCGCCGCCAAAGCCTTTCCCTTCGACGAGCCACCAGGTGGGTATCCAAGCCGCGAGCGCTATCACCGATAGAGTCCAGAAAGGCACGATAATGTATCCCCTCTTGACACCCCAAGAGAAGAGCCAGCCACCAAGCGCTGGACCAACTGCACGTCCGATAGCAGATACACTCGTTGCAAGACCGTTGATGGTGCCGAGAACACGCAAGCTTGATGCGCTATTCGTGAGCATGATAGTGGAACACGGGAATGCAAAGCAGCCGCCAATTCCTCGAATGACCAATAGAACGGCCATGCCCACCTCTTTCGATCGTTGATCGGGAAGTAGAGAGATAAAGGGCGTCAAAAAGTAGACGAATGGGAAGAGGAGGAAGGAGATCCGGAGGCAGCGGAGGACGCCGAGGTAGCGTGCGAGGGGGGCAAACAGGAGAAACTGTGAGAGCGTTGATGCCACTGCGAGGACGGTAAAAATAGCGCCAATGCGGCCGGAGTCGATACCAAAGCCGCCGGCGAATTTGAACGGAAGAGAGACATTGGGATCATCTATGGATTGCGGGCGGTGGTGCATGAATACTGGAAGAAGCTACCCGGTCATTAGTACGCAGCATGAGAAAGAGGGAGGCTTCGCATACCTGGTCGTACGCAAGGGTATACAGAGCGAGCAGAAAATACACGACCATGTTCAAGGTCACCTGAAAGTTGAGAACATCTCTCACGCTCGGAGCTCCTGCCGTTGCTGTGCTTCCCTTGCCATTTGGGACGACCTCCCCATCATTTACTACTTTGTGCTGACCCAGAAGTGGTTCCTGCTCTGCACGCCCCTTGTTCCGCTGCTCCGAAAAACTAAAGGTTTTACGGAACCAAGCCGTAATCTTCGCACCAACAATCAGCCCAAGATCTCGATCGTGCTTCTTCGTCTCTAATGATTCCTAGTGATGTCAGCATTGCCAATGCGAAGGACTACGCTGACGCTACCTTCAAGAACAGCCAGCCCGCAATAATGCCAATACTAAACAAAAGAGCTGCGACCAGGTTCGGCGGGGAGTAAGGAAACCTTTCCAGGAACCCTGTGCCTCGAGGCTTGCGAGGGTCTAAACGCAGCGGGTTCGCCAGCGCTCCGCCTATCGTCGGCCCAAATATAGATCCAACCGTGTACACCATGGGCATTATACTGAATGCTCTCGGCTGCAGCTCCTTCCACGGGCACAGCTCGGCCACGGTTGTCCTCAGTATGCCCACATTCCCGTTGCCCAGACCCTGCAGCGCACGCGCCGTAATCGCCATGGGCAAGCTTGTTGAGAACCCCCACATAAGCATCGTGATCATGGTATTGCACTGCCCTATGAGTATAATCGGCTTTCGCCCGTAGCGGTCCGAAGCAGCACCCCAGGGTATGCCTGTGAAGGCCTGGCACAGCGAAAACACGGCGGATGTGAAGCCCGCCCAGCGCGCAATGTCATTCTCGGGGACACCGAACGACTCCATCATTTCCGGGACATACGGGAAGATCGAGGTAAGTGCAAGGGGCTCGGCGAAGCGACATATTGCTAGAGGTCTTGTTAGAGCTGCTTGCTGGGATCGGGGGGGAGGACTCGCCGAGGATGGTCAGCTGCTTGACTGGTAAGCGGCGTTCTGTCATGGCGGCGCGAGGGGGTATGGCCACGGATACATGCTAGAAAGAAGGAAGAAGGCTCAGAGAGGCAGCAACTGAAGTTTTGAGGCCTGAGTCAATCCATGTGCGGTGTGCTTGCTGCGGTCGGACACACCCGCCCCGCAGTTTTCCAGCAGCAGGACCTACTAGCGCTTTGCATCACGCGCCGCCCAGCCGTCAATAGTCGCACTGTTCCCTACACCATCATCAGTAACCAGTCGTCTCTTTTCCAACGATTGAGGCGCATTTCTTTAAACCCGGTGGCCGCATCATGTTTCGTAAGAAGTAGTATAGAGGATGTGTGTGTGTCGATGCCTCCGCGCGAGGTTTGTTGCATGCATAACTCGTGGCGCACCCACCAACGCTAATTTATGGCCTGGCCACCACACGAATGACAACTTTCTTCTGTTAATGATCTACTTCGTGGACTCTTTCATCCTGAAATATAAGGCTCTTCGATTGTCTCTTATCGATCTAAAAATATCGAGATTTTAGTCAGATGGTAAACCTCATTTTCGACTCGCCAAGATCGTTCCCCGCACGTTCTCCACTAGCGCCACGCATTGCGCACGGTCAACTCCGAATACTCCGAGTCGCATTCCGGATGATCCGGATACCCTTTCTACACACAAGAATATAAGCATCCATAATGAGGCTGTTGCAGTGGTCGTATTTGTTTCCTTATGGTGTTGTCATATTGATTCCTGTAGTAGTGGTACCGTGATTGCATTTGTTCCCATTCACCTCTAAAGTCTTGGCGCATAACCTCATGCGCTTGGACCTACGATGCTTCACGATTAATCACCCGAACAGCGCTGCTCGAATGTGATCCTCGCTTAAAGGTTGCAATGACTCCAAAATTCCCATGCAATTTGTACGGCGAGTTGTGGACTTAACACTAGTAACTAGGGTTTTGCTGCTTTGCTGACAGCCATTAGTTTTGCACTTGACATGATAGGGCGCTTTCGCTACATCAGAAAACATGAAGTAGTATACGTTAGTTCATATCCTGACATTAAAAAACACGTACTGCATTGAGGGAAGTAAGTACAGAATATTCCTACATAATACATTGAGAGAGGAATTTCTACATGTTACATCTAGAATACAACGCCTTTTAGCCAAGACGGCGAAATTGTTGCGATCTCAGCGCGTCTCTAGCGATAGGTCTTTGCCTAACATCGACGACGAGCAGGTAGCGAAAAGAAAGTCCGAAAGTGTTGGCGGTACATCCAGCTTTCTACGCTCCTCCTCAATAAAAATGTTTTAAAACACTTCGGGTCTGTACTATGACCATATCCCGCCTTTTCAATTAGCTGGGTAATCCTGAAATAGCCTTGGTAGTTGGAGTCGGTGGGGTGAACCGTTAATGAATCCGGAAAGAGCCGGAAGAGCTTTACCATCACCCACGGCTGTGGCCAATGGCATTGGGACATGTCATTAACACCGAAGGCACATGGGGAAATCCAGTCGAGAAGCTTTCTTGGTTAGTCTGAACACGAGCAAAAAGCAGCAGAGCGGTTAACCATGACAGGAAAAGCTCATTCCTGACCAGACCTCGGGAGCTCGCATTGCAGACGGCTTGAAGGGATAGCCTTTGAAGTCCTCCGGCCGCACTGTACGGCGTCAGCATGGTAATAATATATGATCTGAACAAAACAAATACTCAGTCCCAAGGTGACAACGTTATCGTTCTTAATGTTTGACTTAGAGTGTAGAAGCACCAACTCTCCAGAGGGCGGCGCGTACCTGTATGAACGAGTTGTTGTGACTTCAAATCAGCAAGTGCCCTCAAGTCTGCCCTAGAAATACTGTTACAATGCAGAATTCCGTCTGTGAGATTCAGAAGAGAAGTCCTTTAATGTGCAATCCATCCACTCAAAGGCCAGGCAATACGGACTTTCATTTGCCGAGCTACTACGGACATTGATGGTGTTGTACATGGCTCGGAAATACGAAGACGAGTGAACGGCAGGATTCATGTAACAATCGCGTTCATGCTTCAGCATATCCAGAATTTTCTTCTTGGAGCTCGTCTTAATAACAGCCCTGGGGATGGAATTAGCGGACGGCACCTCCACATTAGCAATTCCCCAATCCCATTTCAATCACTAAACAGTCAGTTTTCAAACACATCTGAAGCTGGAACCATCATAACCAAAGTCAGCAGAACGATCAACGACAACGACAGCACCTAGAATGACACTAGTGATGAGGTGGCGAAGAAGATCGCTAAGATTTGGAACAGCAAGTATAGAGAAGACCGGAGCAACTAGCTAATCTCACAAAGTTGGTAATAGGACAGGCTAAAACGTGGCATCTTCCTCTTTGTCCCTCGAAACCAACATCACATAGCCCTACCCCAGAGTCGAATTCTTCAGGTGGCGGCCCCTCAGCTACTGCTTCGATGTGACACTTCTCCGCCATGAAACAGGCGTGGAAGCGTGGGGTATCCATCCAATCATCTATCTCTCCTCCCTCTTTGACCCACGTTTCGAACCAACTAAGCATGTAGGCGTTAGTCGTGATATCCCAATTCTAGTCCAAACATACTGTCACGCATAGAACGAGCATACTTCATCCTCATCAGCATTCTCCAATTCAGGATCCTCCTACACAGACCAATCAAGTCTATCAAATAAGTCGGCGTCGCCGAGAGCGTTAGGTGGAATGCTGCTGCACTGTGACGTTTTGGGTAAACGGGCACCTGGAGGCACTCTCGATGTGGTATTCCTTGAGAGTCTTTTGGGGCTGTGTATAATGCGTCGATAGCTCGATACGCAACCAATTGCGAGGTGTTACAATGGCAAGTGCTGTGCCGCACACGCTCCACAACCTCGACGGACACCTTTTCAAAGCGGAAATTTCGTTCCCTATGATATCTATGGTGCTGTAAGACCCATAAGTCCGGCTCAATATGTCCGCCTGTCCCCGCTCCTTTTAAGTGTTTTCCCTCTAGTTCCCTCACACCGAGTCTGCTGCTCACACATAGCCGATATAAAAGCTATTTATTTATTTGTTAGTTCTGGACTCCCCTTGATTCTCAAATACGTTGAACCTTTCTTAATAATCAAATCTATGTGTGAAACTTCGCTAGGCCAATGTCAATATGCCACCATACGCTCTCGGACCCCGCACCCTTAATTAACAACACGTACCACAAAAGATAGGGTCAGCCCGAGACTAGTCCCAACTTGCTCTAAACCTAAAGCCTTTCATCGACGGGAGTCCGTCCTCGGGCTTGTATTCTGCTTGTAACAGTCGTTACATGCAAGATCTGCAAGCGAAAACCTAAATGGAACAATCCGTTAAAAATGTCGAAATCGAACTCAACAACATCAAAGAACTGACCGGCCAGGACGTTGACTCGGAAAACACGCGCGCACGTTCATCAAAGATCATGTAAGGAAGATTGGTGACGGCACCGAGTTGTGACTCGCTCAACGCATTAACACAGACACCATGTCTGAGATCCAGCGTGGGCTGACGAAATATCGAGGTATGCTAATTAACAAACTTGAAACAGCCAGATGGGGTCAACAGCTCAAGCGCACTACAACAAGCGGGCGACGGCGAAGGCGGAATTAGACACAAAATCTCAATTCAAAAGTAGCAAAGTACAAATGCGAGAGGAACGGATCAAGATTACAAGAGGTGAAATTGTTGCACTTACGACTTGAGTGTGCACAGCGCAGGAGGCCACACATGGCCGGCTACAAGATCGTAGGAGACTTGAGCGAAACCGAATCAATGGGGAAAGGCTGTGCTCGGGCGGAAGAAGAGGCTGAGAGGAAGTGTTGCAAGGAAACAGGAAGCTGTGTTCGAATAGTGTACAGCAAATCGCGACAGGTCTTGGGAGGGATCAAAGTATCTTGACTACGATTTGTAAGGTGTCTAATATGTTGGCTTAATCTTGTCGATAGCGCCATACTATACTTATTCACTAAACATTAACCTATACAACACTACAGCGTACCTGAAGCCGCACCGCAATCCCACACCTCGGCTCTTCCAGTCCTTGTTGACTTGCCACTCAACCCCCCGTACCCACTTAAGTAACAACAACAAAGAATCCCACAGGACATCCACCGTCCCCACTGGCACTCGTCTGCTCCCACTTCACTCCGCTATCCGAACTGCACAACCTTCCCGCAACGGTCTGCCCACCACTTCCAGGTAAGATCCCACAAGGCAATTCCGCGATAACATAGGTGTTCCCGGGCACGATGACACTGGGAGGGAAAGGCGGGCTGGGACCAGGGATGGGCTGGTTGTTCCACGTCGTTGTTGAGTCGGATCCGAAGCCAGTTAGGTAGCCGTAGAAGGAGAAATGGCCGGGGCCGCTGAAGGAGACGGTGTGCGGGGTAGCTTGCGACGGTGTGGGAAGGCTGAAAGAGAGGGTACACGTCTTTAGGAGCGTGGGTTCGCCATCGATGTAGTCGGGAATCTTAAGGTTGACGATCGTGCAGATGTCGCCTGGGGTGACGATACCAACTGGTACTCCGCCGTAGGCTTTGTCCGGTTTGGACTGGGAGATTTTGGTCAAGAGAAAGGGCGATATGGCGCCCGATGGGTAGTCGCTGTCGGCTGGGCAGCTGGTGCGGGGTGCGAGTTGAGATGGCAAGGCGAGACCTGTGCCCAGCAGTAGGGAAAACGCTGTGGCTAGTGTAGCTTTCATTTTTTGATAGAAAGAAGGTACGAGGGTATGGGGAAAAATTATGGTGTTGATGAACATGGAAACGAGGAATGGAAGGCTCGCTCATACTGATATACTCCAACAAGAGCCTTCCCTCAAATGATAGATGCGCCACTTACATCTAGTCTGTGTGGTGAGGTCTCAGTCCACTGCGCAAGCTTCGACGGCTCTCCATCCATCTGCCTTTCGGTGCAGGCGGCACTACTCTATCTAGTAGCGATTTTCATTGAGATCAACGGTTGAACCCTAGATCTGGAAATGAGGACCACAACTGGGGAAGGTTTGACATGATGCAAGGTTTTCTAACATTATCTAAGTTCAGGGATGCGAGGTGGCGCGCAGCTCGTAATTATGCGAAGCGACGATCGTGGGCGTTTCGGCCCCGCACATTCGCCGGTGCACGCTGGATTGCCGGTCTCCACAACACTTATACAGTGCGGTTCGAGCGATATATCCATAATACAGGTTGCATGTGAGAACTCAAACCCGACCGACAAGAAAACCGCCGTCAGCTGCTCTACGACGCCGACGCAACGGTCGCATGCTGTAGCAGCAATTGTAGTATGACCTCTCCGTTAACCCAAGGTTTGTCTTTGAGTACCAAATTTCCGTCCTGATCCTGTGTCAAAGCTGAGAAGGGGCTCATTCTACCCTCAAAAACCAAAAGCCGACACATCTCCGTATCACCAAGCTGAACAGCTGCCTGCAAGGGATCATGCTGTCCGTTGTCAATGTAGCTACCCCCCTTGGTGATGGCATGCGAAAGCAATATCCTTGCCGAGTCATATCTGTTTTCCGGGTTTGAATGGCTTTTGATGATACGCATCAGAGTTGTGTCTCCATGGCTGTCGGCTTGGTATATGGCATTCTGTAGACGGGGGACCAGAAGGCGGAACATGGCTGGGTTGCAGTGTCCCGAAGCCATATGCAAAAGATTTTCGCCACGGGGGTTTGTGTATTGAAGGTGTGCTTCAAAGTCTTTCTCTCCCAGCAAACACTCTACCACACTAATGTGGTTTCCCAAAACACCTTCTCCAATTGATTGGAAACCACGTATCAGTTCAGTCCTAAGCTCTTCTTTGTGCTGCGCTCGGTTTAACAAACGCTGGGTCATGGGCATACAGCCGGCGCGAGCAGCGATGCATAACAGCTCACTGCCCCAATGCTCGTCAACCATTGTATCCAACACATGGTCGACAAGGTCAAAAACCACATCCAAATTATCATGGCGTGTACCAATATCAGACCATTTCCTTATGACAAGTCGAAAAAATTCGAGGCTTCGAAGCTGGTGACGGAGTTTGCCTTCCAGGAAGAGTATCCTGAGCCTGAACAAATCACCCCACGCCAAAATCTGATCAGCAGCACCAATGGCTGGCAAATGAAGGTACTTGTCGTTATCGAAGTTCGAGTTCTCAAGCATATCGCGAAGAGCGGCATCTGTGCCGTAAAGCGAAGTGATACTGAGAGGGTCATACAAGTGACTGTGGAACTCAAACCTGGCTTTGATTGCGCAGTCCGGGCGACAGTTTTGATTGATCCAATTGTGAAGACGAGTTGAACCCGCTTGACACAAACTCTCTATCTTTGACAGACATGGAAGAGATCCATTGCCGATGGCGCTGAAATGCTTCAGCCAATGGCTTGATGCATAGACGAAGAACTCTCCAAAACCGCGCTCGGTCGGATCATATCGGATCATGTCTTCTTCCCAAGCCTCCCACGTGCAATATCGATCGCACTCGAATGGCTCTCGGTCAGTGAAGAGGTTGACGTCTTGAGGTAACTCCTCGATTGCAATTTGCTCCTCAGAGAACAAGGGAGAGCTGCCGATTTCGTGCAACAGAAGATATCTGATGCAAATATCCAGGATGAATACCTCTAAGTCCTCGATATGGGATTGCGTAGTTCTTTGATCAGGTATTGTTAATGTAGCCGGACCTTGCAAATGAGACCATTCCCGTGTTATGAATTCCCTCACCGACTGGTGTACGAGTTGGACTTGCCGTTTTCTGGCATCTGTGAAATCGATGCGAGCAACGAAGGGGAGAATCAGGCTTAGTAATCTTTGATGATCTACTAGCTGGGCTAGAGCAGCCACAGTGTCAACCTCAGGTGGAGCTGCAGCTAATGCCACGCCCCAGGCGAGCTCTTGTATAGTGAGGGGTCTGCACGCAACAGCGAGGAGCTTCAAGGCTAGAACGGCGAGCTCTTGATTTTCAGGCTCATTTGAAGAGCATCGTGAAATCAAAGTAGCGTAGAGGTTTGAGAGCTGCTGGGGTAAAGGCATGGCTTCTAGGAAGAGTCGCATTGGTCCAAGCGCTCTGATCTTACGGACCTCAATGAGTTCGACTATCATCTTCGTCCATATAGCACTCCCTTGCGCCAGACGAGATAAAGTCTCTACCACGAGTGCCTTGACGTCTGCCGACAAATAGGACAATTGAGACTCGACTGTATGCCGAACGATGACGGTATCTCTGTGAACATTGGATTCCATGTCAACCCTAAGCGCCTGGTCCAGTTGCTCCAATATCTCTTCTTCAGGGCGTGAAGAGAGTATGATCTTGAGTCGCGGAGTCTTCTTCGATAAGTTTCCCAAAAATTTGAGAACAGCCTTTCGAGATATTCTGTCGCACTCATCCAGACCATCGATAACAATGAAGAGCAAGCGATCGAGCGTTACCAGGACCTTTTCCAGAAATTCTTCTAATTTCCTCGTACTCGTTGCTGGATCAAGGACTCCGGAAGCCTGATTCTCCCTATACCACTCATAGAATGTCTTTTTCAGGCCAGTGAGCTGTTCGAGGAGGGATAAAACCAGTGCAGAAAATATGTAGACAGCTTGGCCAGTCTCGTCGTCGCGGCAGTAGTAATAGCATACCTTGGGCCTAGGTAGTTGGTGCTCACTTCTTCGGTTCAGCTCGTCCACGAGGAATGCCATTGCAACCGTTTTCCCACTACCCATCTCACCAAGAAGCGCCAAATGTTGAGAGTCGGTGGCACGATACCACTTCGTGAAGTTAGGGTGTGAGAGCAGGGATGTACAAGCCTCATCGTTTCGAAGATCCTGCAAACGTGCATGGTACCGACTCTGCAGATCCATTTTGCTACTACCAAGCCACCTGGCAACTAATGTCACATTAGTATTTATTTAGCCATACATGGATTAATGATAGCTTACTTTCACGGTCGTAAAGCATGCTTTTGATGTCCTCAACTATCTCCCATGTCGCCTTTTCAATGAGTTTCCGAAGAGTATCCGTTTGTCTCAAGAATTCTTGGACAATGTTTGGCAGCCGATCAGTCTCCAAAATCATCTTCATTACCAACTTCTTCCCTCTCTTCGTCAGAATCTCGTGCGCGGCTCTGTAAAATTCTAGAACTTGCTGATACACAGATACGAGAGCCTAAATGGTAAGAAAAGGCTTCGAATAATTCAATGAAAGTTACCTTGTGGATGTCTGTCTTGTTGGTTCTCTGGCCAAGGGTATCACAGTCATCAATGTAAGAGAGTTGCTCTAGCATGTCGCCGATTTGCTTTGCAAACTCCAAGTCGGCGGTTGCGAAGCTTATAGCAATCTGTGTTCAGCCATGTCAATAAATCGTGTCCCATTTAGATTCGTGCGAACATTAGTTTAACGAAACAAGCTTACCGCTGTCACGCTCTGGACCACACCAAACGCAGTTGACGCTGCCGGATCCACCTTGCCTAGCGGAGAGGCTACATCCAAAGCGAGCTTGAACCTCTCGAGCGGTACTTGTATGGAGCGCAAATATGCCACACCACGTACGAAGGCCGACTCCTCAGTTGCCTTTTTTTCGATCTCCTCAAGTTCCGTGAACAGCTGCGCAGCATTGCTGCCCATGAGAATGGCAACATCTATGTCTTTTTCAAGGCTATTAACAGCTTCACGATAGGCTGCGCTCCAAAGATCCGAGGAAACGGTCGAACCGCCGGCGTCGTCGCTGGGGGTCGACTGATGGGTGGAATTCTGCTCGAGGTTTTGTGCCTGAAGGCTGCTTTTATGGGGTCGAGTATGGGCGTCTTCGTCTGCGGTGGCGTTCAACCCCTCGGACACGGTGCCCGCTTGATTGGGGGGTTGCGAGCTGGCACTGGTTGCTTGGTTAGTACGATCTACTGGGCAGGACGCGAATCTCAATTGTACCTAATATTTGGATGTGCGTCGTCAGAAGGATGCTGGAATTTACGGCGAAAACGATTCAACCGCACGGATAGCCCGCGCCGGAAGCTCTTGTTCTGGGCGGAGGAGGAAGATGCCATAGCGATAGACGATTTAGATGTGTTTGAGACAGTACTGGGTACCCTAGCGGAACCGACCGAAACGCAAGGGAGCTAATTATCGCAGTGTGGGCATGTCACCCGACCATGAAATTACGCGAGGCAGAATGACCATTTCCTAAAATTTATTATTAAGATTTAATAGGACTATTTAAGATTAAGTATTTTTTATACTATTAACGTAAACTTTTTATATCTTTATTAATAGTTAATATTTTTTAATATAACTTTAATAAAGCTATAGATTATACAATTCTATAATATATCAGAATTTTAAGCTTTATTATTAAGTCGTTGTTTAGATATTAAGTTATAACATTCCTTTCTTTAGTAATTTTCTAGGTAGCCCGAGGACTAGTACGGCCCGAGGAATGGTAGAACACGTTATAAATATCAGAATCGAGATTACTAATAGCTAATTATATAATAAGCTTACGGCTATCTATATTGAAAAGCATAGTTAAAAGTTATGGCGTCTTTTGTAAGGGCGGCCTGTTTTGGGTGGGGTGGGCGGTTACTAGGCCCGGGCGGCTTCCCCCCACCCAGTAGCTTAGCGCTACTCCAAATCGGTACTAGGCATGGTCGGCTCGGCTAGTTTTATGGTCGGGTGGCATGCTGCCTGATTATCGCAAGTGTTTGTTCGATTGCCAAGTCGACTACCCCCACTTTGTCGCAAGTCTTTATTGGATGGACGATAACTCAAGCGCTTATTGTAGCCGTAAGTTGTCACTTCTCCACTTCTTCAGCTCGCACTAGTGCGCTTAGTCTGCATCAGGATTGGTTGGGGGTCGCTCAGCACACGATGCACGGAGGGCATGATTAGCAACTTCCAAGGATGGCGAAGTGAAAATATTCCAGCCTACAATCACAGTACGTGATGGTGTAGACGGCAATTCCTGCGCGACCGAAACTTGACCGAGAGCAACGAAGTCGCTATCGCAGCAACATGAGACTTCGGGTAGGGCAGTTAACAACTTGCCAGCTTTGACAATCCCTGACGCTTTAAAAAGCATAACAGGTGCCACGATCTTCCGCCATGAGCCGTGCAGAACCTTGAAAGTCGGCAGCCTTGGCTTGGCTGTGCCCGCCTCGTAATCTTCGCATATCAATATGTACCTTCCCTCCCCTAGGAGCTTGGGCCACTACCCGGCGTGACGTCACGTTGGCTCCTGGGCTGGCTGTGTTTTTCGTGATTCTAAGTCGCCCACCTAAGTGGGTCGCCCACCTCATCAACTTTTTACGACGCGTTACTTATCAACTCTCATGGCTCAACCAACTACTATTCGATTGCCCTACAACGAAGCAGCTATTTCCCTAGCCATCTCAGCTATCAATCAGAATCAGATCCAGAGCGTCAGGCGCGCTGCAGCCATATTTAACGTCCCCCGATCAACATTACGCGACCGACGCGCTGGAAAGCCTACTCAACGCGATTGCCCACCCAAATCAAAGAAGCTTTCTAAGCTAGAGGAGGAGGTAATTATTAGATATATACTCGACCTAGATTCACGAGGATATACGCCCTCTCTAGATACTATACGAGATATAGCGAATAGACTGCTCACTACGCGCGGCGCTAAGTAGGTAGGTAGAGACTGGCCTAGAAACTTCGTCAGGCGAACTGATAGCCTTAAAATACAATTTAATCGACCTTACGATCGACAGCGAGCTCTCTGTAAGGATCCTGATACTATACGAACCTAGTTTAACCTAGTAGTACGTACTAAGGCTACCTAGGGTATCACTAATTAGGATATCTACAACGTCGACGAAGCTAGCTTCCTAATAGGCAAGATATCAGCGCGGCTAGTCGTTACTAGCTCAGAGAGACGCGGGCAGGCTAAAGCTATCCAGCTGAAGAAAGGCGCTAAGGTAATAGTTTATAAAGCTGTACTCATACGCGAACGAATCGCGAGCCTAGAGAAGGCAAATAAGGCCGCCACAACGCGCAGAAAGCGTAAAAAGAAGAGGATCCAGAAGCAGGGTACCCTATCCAAGGCAGAGGGAGAGGCTATTATTATTTAAAAGGATGCTAAGTAGCAGCTAGAGAACGAAAGACGTCAAGTTGCTGCGCAATCAGGTGTAAGCCGACAGGCTTCAGCGCGCTGCACGCGCTACAGAGAGCCTGGGCATAACTCACGAACGTATAAGAAGCCTACTGTAGATACTACTTGATCTATTACTAGTACTATTTTAATAGAATTCTGATGCGTTGTTAAACTACGTGGCTCTTTGTGCGCGAAAAGTTGATGAGGTGGGCGACTCACTTAGGTGGGCGACTCGCTTAGTATATATGTTATTGTGTTAATGTTTCGACATCTCATGCAACAGGTAGTAACTACACGACAATGATAGCTCCCAATTTACTAATAATACATGTAGACAGTTAAACGCGCCGACAACGCCGAACCCCCTACCAATAACGACAGCAAGGTAACCTACGCCAGGCCACTTCTTAGTCCTCTACTCACCGGCAGCCTCCCCAGCCAGGTATCCCCGTCGTCCTC
>JASJFT010000310.1:0-41184 GCA_030770425.1 Darksidea phi | reverse complement strand
TAGCACATAGCCTCTAGAGCTAAGTCGATGCTCGAGCACATCATATGGCCAACCAAGATCTCCCTGCTTTCCAGCCTCGATTTCCTTCTCATGAGCGCGTTGCTAGTCTTCGAGCTCAGATACCTAATCATCTAGCTCCAAACTCTCCGTAGCCTCGGTGACGGATATATCGTCCATCTAGGAGCAAACGAAGGTAACGCTCGAAAAGTTTCCATCGAAACGTCCACAGCTTTCACGACTTGTACAACCCTAGGAAGAATTGTATCGTCTTCAACCAGTAGCGAGAGCGGGATCTCGCAAGTCAACTAGGCGGAGGCGACCTCGACGGGGGATGTCGTGGGGCGAAGACGGGACTGTTTGTGAGGAGCCGGTGGGAGGTGACAGGTGAGATGTTGGAGACCAGCCCCTGCCCATGCGGGTGCAGGATGATAAAAGTTGGTATAAGAAAGTTGGTGGAGGAGAGGTGGGGGCCTTGGTTATATACTGACTAGCGCCAGCACAGACCCCGCATGTCGTCATCTCATTACATCAACCCCTCGCGCCAGTGTTGATTGGTTATTGCTCCCTAACACAAAAACCATTTTTCCTCAGACGCTCGGGTTGAATTGGCGGTTTTGTTCGGAGTAGGCACCCACACAACGCGCCCAGCCCGAGCGTGCAGGACTCCACCGGTAGCCCTACACAAAGCGATCGACTGCATCGGCGAAGCCAAACCCTACCTGAGGACCGTTTCAGCCGAGTCGGGCAGTCTAGCCCCACAGCTCAATCGCCTAACCGACGATGAACACAGCCTGTTCTGTGCGATGGTCCAGCCAATGCGCCAGCGTATTATGCGCGCCTCCTACGCCTGCTCCGCGACCAGCGACAGCATGAGCAACAGCGCTAGCTATGCAAAGACGGCTATCTCTGCTCTCAAAACCGGGTTGCAAATATACCATGCGAACAAGCAAGATTTGACGAACCGAAGACTGCTAGGCATTCTCACTCGCCCGGTCCCAAGCACGAAAGCAGAAACAGACCAGAGTCAATACGTCGCGCTCAAGGCCAAGCACCAAACTCTCTCCTCTACACTGAAGTACAGCAACGACGCCACTAGACTACTCGATCACGAGCAGAAGAGATCGGCATCGTCTTGCGGGAAGCTTAAATCGCTCGCGAACGATGCAGCAAAATGGGTGAAGCAAGCGAAGCGCGCAGAAAAGGGACATGTCTGTCTACGCGCCAGCACTATTTTGGCAGCACGCGACAAGGTCGCCTCGCTCGTGGAGAATATCAGAGCAGTTGCTGCTTAATGGTATTCGCGGCTAAGAGATTGCCCTCACTTTCTTTTCCCTCGTACCCTTTTCCGGGCCCCGACATCCAATTTTGAATGTTCGCCTCGGATCCGGTAACTATGTACGTAACTCGAAAGAACTTTTAGCTATCAGCCATATCCATGCAGAAATGAAAGACCCTGCCGTCCTCTATCAAGTAAAGTGCCCGTCTTCCCGGAATTGGCGCGTCGCCGCGCGAGACATGCATTCGGCAAGCGTCAAAACTCTAACGCATACCCACTTCTACCACAAGTTACCGGTTACCACTCCATACTCACACTACTTGCATTCATATACCTCACTGCATACTGATCAATCTTCACGGTATTCCCCTATCATCGACGCAACTTATCGCTATGGCTACCCGACGTATCCTCCTCCTCGTCCTCCTCACTTACGGGCTGTGCGTCTTCAAGGATAGCCTCATCAATCCACTGGCGGAGAGATATGGCGCCACGGAGCCTGTCTCCCGATAGATGGCGCTTTCCGAGCAAGTCGACAATAAGTTCTCCACGGTTTGGGAGAAGACCGACCGCAGGTTGGAGATGCTATTTCTCACGACCGCATCACGCATCGAGAAAATCATTCCGGTATAAAGTGCCAAACCCCAATACTGCTAAGACCATCTCTAAATCTACATCAAGGCCGTCGTTTATACTGTTCGTCATCAAGCCGAGCCCTATATTGGGAAGCCCGCCGCCGACTCCGTGGTCGAACTCCTTGATAGCGCCCAATGCATTGTAGCCGTCGTCAACAGAGGTGTCCTGTGGGCCTACAAATTTGGCGCCCACTTATACTATGCTTTTACCTCGGATTGACCCGGCCACCGCTCAATGCGAACCTGTTCCGCCTAGCGAAGATGGTTTGCGGCACCGCCACCCTCACTGTCATGACCTGCGCTGGGGCCCGGCTGTGGGCCGTTGTGGCATTCATGGGAGAGTTGATGAGAAAGCTTGCCCGTGGGGTTTTCCGCAGGTTCGTGGTAGGTGGTCTCTCTGGAGCGGACCTTTTTGCAGAGGCTGACTTTAGGCATGCTTTCGTCAACATGGTGCGTTGATGGGGAAGTCATCATATGACTTGGTGAGCCAGGTGTTGGACTATGAGGGTTTCTTTTCTTCACGCTCTGGGTTCTGTACGGTTTGGGGGCTAGGATACTTCGCGCATAAGACGTAGAGAGTCGTGTAGAATCCAATCAATCTTCATATTAGCCTTTCCCAGTTGACGCTCTAGCTCCCCCACCCTAACGCTTAGCCTCGCGTTGTCGCTGCTCAGTTGCGCGTTGTCGCTTCTTAGCCGCTTATTCATACACCCACAAGTTTTTAGGCCGGCGTCGCTCCCTTCTGCATTTTGACTGCTCCAGCTGTGTCTGCCTGCTCACTCCTAGCTTATTCAGTGTTCGCACTATCCTCTTCGGTCTCTAGTTGGCTGTAGCAGATGCTTGCTTGACTGGCCGTAACGTTGTTTTGGGACATGTTCTCACAGCTTTTACTTCGTCTGATGCGGCAGCAATAGTGTTGGTAATTAGCGAATATTCGGACGCCGAGACTTCCGCTGTGATCTTGCGATTGTTCAGCGACATCGACCGGCATTAACTTGGCTGGTGCCTTGGATGGACGACTGCATATCGTTACACTTGGCCTTTGTACCGCACTTACCCCTGTTTTACGCGTTGGTCATTTATTCAGAAGGTCCTGCACACCGATCGCTCGTGCGGCGAGTGCTTCTCCCACCCACCCCGCCCTTTCGATGGACTAGATCGGGCAAGCCATTATCCCTACACGAGTGACCGAGCAAATCCCAAACACAATGTCTGAAGCCTTTTCGCGGCACATTCTTACGCCCGGCTTGATCTCAATCATAGCGGCGAAGATGTTGGATTGTTTACTTTGCCTGGCCGGGTGGAGAACCTGGATATCCTCGATGACTATATTTAGGCAACACTTTACCTTCTTCATTCCACTACTGGTGGTAGGGTTGGCGTGGTGAGTAAACCCGGTTCCCCAGACCACTCACCGCTAATACTACGCCGACAGGCCGGGTCGCTTCACCCTTTCCTATCTGTTCAGAATCGGATTTGCTACGGTCATCTCCTCTCTCGTCGCTATCGCCCACGTCATTCTCCTCCTGAACGGCGCAACGTCCACAGACTCTCACGCTAGTGCTCTCGAGCAGCAACGCACAACTCAAACCGACGCGCAGACCGAGAATCCTCGAGACACTACTCCTGAACAGCGACTTGGAACTTCCCCCACACTTAGATTCGATGGGCGCACCGGGCTACCGTAGTAACCAAACCAGGCTCCAGAAGAAAGGGTAGGTCGAAGTAATGCTTCCGGGCAGCAACCTATAATACCATCTGTGCCTAGAATTTACGATGGTGTTGGGTTACAGCAGGAACAATCGGTCTCTACAGAACAAGCGGGCACTGAAACTGAAACTATATAGCCTATAGAAAATGCAAATGCGCAGGCCGCAGAAGCTTCTAATCAGCCCTCTCAGCCAAGCAGTGTAGGCAACGAGGGTAATCGCATTGACACAACCTTAGCGCGCAGACCCGCCAATCTCCTACGCGAAGTGGCCCGAAGTACCCTAGACCCTACCAATCACGCAGGCTCAACGCATCCCGAGCCCTTTTTATATAGATAATACGGTGTTACTATAATAGCCCGCGTGATACGGGCAGGGTACCAGCAGCTGGCGTCTCCGTCTTCACTCTCTCGATTCGATATTAAAGGCAAGACGATCTTGGCCTCCGCCATCTCCGCTACCGAATGCGACGAATTTACCTTCGATTATATTTTCGGAGAGAACGCGAGCAACGCCGACGTCAATACCACATTGCTACCCATCTACGAGCACTTCGTCTAGACTGTAGGCGTCCATTATTGTATCTGGGCGGATTGCTATAGCGGCACTGGCAAGTCCGAATCGTTGTTTGACGGGCACGATTCCGTCGCTAAGCATCTTACAAAGGTAATCTTTTCGCGCATTTCCGAAGGGACTATAGTCAAGTTTGCAGCTACGGAGCTGTACCAGAAAGACCGCCTCCAGCCCGAGTTACGAAATCCAGACTTACTAAAGGAGCAGATCCCCGGAGTCCGGCGGAGCGTAAAAAATCTCTCCAAGAAGCGCCATTTCAACGAGTATATCGTGCCCGATAGCGACGCGCTCTCCAATCTCTTGGATAGGTTCATGGCGAGCCGGGACCGGAAATGTATCGATAGCAACAACCAATCCTCGCGTGGACACGTAGTATGCATTTTTACTATACAAGTAGGCAACAACGCTGCTTCAACGTTCAGCGTTGTTGACCTAGCCGGAAACGAACATCCCAAACACGATGCTAGTGTCGGGCCAGCTCCAGCATACCGCCCGGCAGAGGTACAACACAGAAGAGAACAAAACGACCTGCGCTCGAAAGGAATAGGGATCAACAGCAGTCGGGAGGCGTTCAATCGGCTCGTACTAGACTATCAGGGTGGTGATGTGGGATCTTACCGATCTTCAGCTGTAGGAGCAGCCCCTCTTACGTATCCCTTCAAGCCGCTAATATCAGACAGCTTATGACACTACTATCGACCTGTTTTCCAAAAAAGGTGGAAGACCGATCAAGTCTATCCGTCATCATCGGAATGCCCCCTATCAGCGTCAATAAGGTATGGAAGGGTCACGGATACGCAACACTTGCATCCGCGAGGCAGCTGTACAACCGCGGACAAACCAAGTCCCTTATGGCACTACCACTAGCCGATCCCTAGGACGGATATAGTCGGGTGAGGGAGCTGAAGCAGATTTTTCGTCCTTGATAGATTTTCCAAACTCCTGTATACCTGAAATCGTACTCGGGTGGGATTTCAAATTCTCAGAGCCCTTCACGCCGTCTTCCGTACCGGTCGCTACGCATGAAGCGTCATAGGACTCTACACTATTCGTCTCATAACTTTTTTTTCCATTCACCCATGCTCCAGTAGTTTAGTCGGTGCATAGACCCACAATAGAAGAGAATAATACCAGTTTTTCTGTTGCATTGAAAATGCTTTGCAGGTCGTTTCGCTTCAGGCATAACATTTATTCACATAAAGGTCCACCTGCCCCTCCACAATCCATACCACAATCCACAACCGTCCAACCAACCCCAAGAGAACAAAACCGGATACTAAAAGTAATTACTATGCCTCTTTGGAAAGTAAAGGATGTAAATAGGCCCTTGTGGAATACGATCTCGGTAAGTAGACTACCCTAAACAAAATATGATTTTGACATACCTCTAGCTTGTCACCGATGTCGTGATGGTTGGTATGTAGTGGTACCTGATCCTCCTTGTAGGGTCTAAGCTTACGATATTGCCGCCTTCGCTTTCTGCTCCAGAGATAACATCGAGCTATACCTTGCTACAGATCGGAAGAAGTAGGCGCTTTTCGCTATTGCTGTGGAGTGCAATATATGCTGGGCGAGCGACTGCGGTTCGATGAAAAGAATGTCCCAAATGAATACCCTCCTCTTTCACGCCTCTCAGCGTTCAACACACGCCCCTCTTCGCCTCCGGCGGCAAGGTCTGAGCCGGTGCGGCTCGGCCGCCCTCCCTGCTCGTGGTGGCAAAGTGTAGAGAGTTTTAGGAGCATCATCTGCTGCCGAGTCTCACACGGAAACTCTAACCGCGCCTCGGCTGAACCTTTCTCCTGCCCGGGCCATCTCAGGCGCTTGGCAACTGCAACTGGACCTACATCCTCAGCCTTGTCGAGCTGAAGATGGAGAATGCGCCGAAGGTGGTGAGTGTCTAGCCGTAATGTTTATGTCGCGGAGCAGACGGCTCAGGGACTAAGCGCGATCAGAGATTTCGCTAAGAGCAAGGATTAGCCTAGTACTAACGGCTATTTGCTGAATCTCGTGATCCAACAGAGTCCAACAGAGTCTAGTAGTATTAGTATTGAGGTATAGTTAGGGGTCGTTTCTATATATAAAATACTATCTTTTTTAACTTATAGAAATTAGAGCTTTTACTTTTAAAGACTACGTATTATAGTAATTTATACTAAAATTACTATAATAGTTATAAGTTTAGATTATAACTAATTATTCTTAAATAATAATAACTTATTATTCTTATTATTAATATTAATTAACGTATAAAGAGCTAATACTTTTATTATTATCTTTATTATCGCTAGAAACTCCTCGATACTTAGAGAGCTATTATTATTAATAATAAATACTAAAGAAGATCCCGTAGTAATATATATTATTATTATTTTTAAAACTTAGAGTAACTAGTATAAATAGCTATTTATTCTTAAAAATAAGGTTAAATAATATAAAGTTTAGAAATACTATAATCCTAATTTTAAAATAGTACTAAATATTAAGAAGCTAATAAAACCCTTACTTATAATATATAAAGCTAGTACTATTAATATAGCTTAGCTATTATCTAATAATTAAATATTATATAGAGTTAAGTTTATCTAATATTAGAAAAAGAAGAAGGATTATAAATAATTAGAGAAAGGTTTAAGAATAATTAACTTAGAGATTAGTAAAATAATTATAATAATAAACCTATACTTAATATAAAATAAGAAAGTCCTATAGAATTAACTTAAGATACTAAAGAGGTATATTATATCTATAAATATCTTATAATATTAGAAACTTAGAGTTAAATATAAGTAATTATAGACGCTCTTATATAATAAGAAGCTAGCTAATTAACTATATAATTAGATTAAGATTATAAATAAGTATAAGACTATTAGTCTTTCTAATATTAAAATATCTTATATATAGGAGGACTTCGTAAAAGTATACTATATATTTAATACTAAGTATAATATCTTAGCTCTTTAAGATATTCTAAAAGCTTAATATAATAAAGTAGAAGTATAGTTATTATAATATTATATTACTAAGTTCGAGTTATTTCTAAAGGTAGTTAAACTAGCTATAATAACTAGATATAATATTATAGTTACTATTTAACTTATTATTATTAATATAAATAATAGTAATAGCTCTAGTAATAATAATAATAATAATTAGAAAAAGGAAAATAATAGAATCCTAAAGATATATCTTTATAGATAAGTATACTAGTAAATCGACTACTTTATATTTAATTCTTTAATAAAGAAATATTTTAAAAATTATACTATAAGTATTAAGATTAGATACTAAGTTAATAAAGTCCTAAAGGCTAATCTAATACTTAAAGCTCGTATTAACGAGACTATTAAGTATTTAATAGACTATATTAAATAAAAGATAGCTTAGTTTACTTTTATAATACTATTTAGCTTTAATAATAGAACTTATTTATTAGAATCCTTAACTTATATAGTTTATATAATTAATAATATAGCTATACTAATAGATAATCTAGTAGTACTTACTAGAGATTAAGATATTATATAAAATAAGTATCTCTATAATTATTAGATATTAGATCTAGATTTAAATATATATATTATTAACTTAAACCTATAAATTAGCTAAAAATAAGAGTATAATACTATAGCTTATAAATATATTAGTACTAGTACTAAAGTTATAAAAGTTAAAGTTTAGAACTTTATAATACTTAAAATCTATACTTCTTATAATAGTATAATAGAGATCTAATTAACGTATATTATTCTAGTCCCTAGCTTTATTACTAGCGTAATAGAATTAGAAAGGTATTATATTATTAATATTTATTTCGACTTAGAATATAATATATTATATTATAAAAATTAAAGTAATATACTTACTTTACTTAAGTATTTAAATAGCTACTAGCTAGTTAACGTCGACGTTATATAAAGATCGTATATTAAGCTATTATTATTATTTATAACTAGTTATTAGAAGTTATATACTCTAAAGTCTATATAATAAGTTAATAATTAAATCGCTTACCTAATATAGAGATACTCTAGCTAGAGAATAATAGCTTATCTAATAAATATTATCTATAGAGTCGTCGTTAATAGAATTAATAATTAAAAGTTATATAAGATATATATTAAAATAAAGCTTATAAAGTAAATCTTATATTATTAATAGAAAGACTATATAATACGATCGTTTAAACGTATATTAATAGATATTATTTAGCTTTTATTAATAGAAGAAGAGTATTTTAATAGAGATAAATATAGAGATTATAATATTAATTAATATACTAAGTAGTATAAAGTAGAAACATTTCTTAGTTACTTAAAGTTTATTATTAATTACTAAGTTATAAGGACTCTATATAAAATATAATATTAATTTAAATATAATATTATTAAAATTCGAACTAATAGTAAGCGAGGATTTAATATCTTATCTAATCTATTTAAATAGATCTACGACGACCTAGATATTATATATAAGAAATAAGTACCTTATATAAATAAATAGAACGAAGGTACTAAATATACTAGAGTAATATTAGTTATATACGCGAGAGTATTATAACTTTAGACTAATCTATCTAAATTACTATTAAATAAATTATTTCTAATAATAGTATATATTCTTAATAGAATACTACTAGAGAAGCTAAACTAGAAAATACTATACGAGCTTATCTAGAATAGGAAGTCTTAAGTTACTTATATATATTCTATTAGTTATAAAATCTTTATACTAAATAGATAGTTTAAGAAAGCTAATAAGCTTAAGAGTAGAATATTAATAGGGTATTTTATTAGTTATAATTTAATAAATATCTATCGTATCTAGCTATTAATAAAGAACTAGGTAATTTAAACTTATAATATTATATTTAACTTAAGTAGCTTTTTTAAAGACCTAGAAGGCTATATTAGAGAGTTAGTTATTAAGAAAATTATCGAGCTATTTAATATACCTAATATTTAGTATCCTAAGAAAATTAGTATTAATAATCTACTAATACTATATTAATTAATAATAAGTAAAACGATTATATTTACTTCTCTGACTAATACGTAGATAGAGGGTAAGAGATAATAAGATAGCTAGATATAGTAAAATAAAATTATTAAGAAGAATATTAAGTTCTATAAAGAACTACTTTTACTAGTATCTTTAGCTTATACTAATTCTAATTTAGCCCGTATTAATCCTAATTAAGAAAAGAACTCTAAAAACTCTTTAAATAATACTATAATATAATAAAATTAACTAATTATTATAGTATAGATATACTAGAATTAAGGTAGAATATAAGTTATATTATAAAGGGCTAATACTAAAATAAATAGGGGCTATATATACCTAATATAATAAGATCTAGTAAAGAAAGTACTATAACTATAGATATAGTATATAATAGATATAAATAGTTACGGGTTAGTACTATAATAATATCTCTTCTCTAAATAGCTATACGTCTTAGATAGCTTTATAGAAAGAAAATTTACTAATATTAGTATTCTTTAAATCTATCTTAGAATAGGTTTATCTAGATAGTCGTTATAGAATTAGTAGACTATATTCTCTTAATCTTTTAGGTCTAATACTAGCTACTAGATAGTAGAATAATATTTCTATTTAATTAAGTATATTAGTTATTATAGGTCCTTATCGTAGTAGTCTAGTAGAGACTTAAATTTCTATTATTTAGTTAGTTTCTCTATTCTATCTTCTCGTTTAAGTATTCTTTCTCTAAAATATTAAAACTTAGCTTTATTTATTATATTTTATTCTAGAAGTCCTAAAGAGAGGTATTTTAGTTAAAGTAGTAAGTTATAAAATACTAGAAATATTTTTATAATTATTAAAAGTTTTAGAATATATACTCGATTATAAACTTTTAGAACTTTAAATAAGCCTACTATTTTATTATCTTTTTTTTTATTAGTCTATTAGTTTTTATATTTCTTATATTTATAAAGATCTTATTTTCTATAATAAATCTTAGTACGTCTTCCTACTTCTTATTTATATAGTATTTATAGTATTCGATAGATTATTTAGTAATAGCTTTTAGCTAGGTAATAATACGATTAAACTAGTTAATAGTATTATTTACTTTAAAGAATTCTAATTATTAAAACGGGAATAAATTTAGTAGTAGTAGTTAGCTAGATTTAATTCTAAGTTTTAGGTAAAAGCTATAATTAGTAAAGAATAGAGAAATATTAATTATTTTAGAGATAATATTATTTATAGTAAATTCTATAAAAGGGAGCTATTATATCTAGTTATTCTAGTAGAAATTTATAAATATTTAAAGGTACGCTTTAATACTACTATTTACTCGTTTAGTCTAGCTATTAGTCTTAAGGTAAAATAATAAGGAGTATTTTAATATAATTCTAAGCTTTATAGATAATTAGTTCTAAAACTATAATATAAACTAGATTTCTTAATTAGATAGAATATTATTAGGATAACTATAAAGAAAATAAACTTAAAATATAAAGATATTAACTAACTTAAATATATTAACTTTTCTAATAGAAATAATATAGTATATTTTTATAAGCTTATAGACTATAATAAGAACGTATTTATATATATAATCGTACTACTATAATTCTAAAAGTAGAGTAATATAGTTAATAGAAATATTAGACTAAACTTAGAATAGAACTAGTAAAGGCTTAAGAAATTCTTAAAATAATAATCTAGAGCTTTTAATTTAAATATAGAATTTATATACTTAGATATAGATTTCGATATTATATATTATATATAGCTACTAATAGTCTTAAATAACTAGTTTAGTTATTTTAATCTATTCTAAATATCTAGTAGGTATAGAATTATATATTTAGTATAAGATTTATATATAGAGTTCGTCATAAGATAGTATAAAGAGATATTCTTAATACTATATATAGTCTTAACGAAGTATAAAGTCTAGTATTAGTATATATATAATTTTTTAAAAGTATTTTAGCTAGTATTTTATACTTAGATTTAAGAGAATAGTAATTATCTTTATAACTATTAGTATAGTAGAGTATATAAGGTTAATTAGTTTATTAATAGATTAATCTATAATAGAGAGAATTAGGGATACTATACTTATAAGGGTTTAATTAAAAAGATCTTTTAAAACTTTATTATTAAGAACTTTTAGTAGGAGAATTATTTATAATTTATTTTTTACTCTATTATTAAAAGTATTATTTTTATTTAGTTAATTCTTTAGTATTCTACTTAGTATATCTAGTCGTATAGCTTTTAAGCCTAGTTAATAAATAATTTTAAAGTTAAATTATAATAGAAACTTTAACTAGTAAACTTAGTATTATAATAATACCTTTATAGTTATAAAGTATTCTAGATTCTTATAGTTAGTAATAATTTTAAATAGTTTTATAGTTCCTTAGAGTTCTAATCGCTATTCTTCTAGAAACTTAATAATTACTAATAATTCTTTATTATAGATCTTATAATTATATTTAGTAATACTATATTTACTTAAAAAGTAGACGACTATATATAAAATATTATTATTATTATATTAGAAGAGGATACTACCTAATATCTAATTAGAAATATTAATTTCTAAGACTATTTTCTTAATAAAGTTATATATTACTAGTACTAGTATTATAGTAAAGGAATTCTTAAGTAATTTAAAGATAATTATCTATTTAGTAGTCTAGTTCTATAGAGTATCCTTATATAGAAGTTTATTAAGTAAAATATATATCTTTAAGAAGTCTTAAATAAAGTATTAGTAAAAGTTTATAAAGTTTAGAAATTTCTATAGATTCTTTAGATAAGGGGATTATATCTATTTTAAAATTATAGTAACTTTCTTAAAGTTTATTTTAATACTACTAGAAGAGATAATAAATTTAAGATATTTAATCTCTATAACCTTAAACTTATATTTATAGATATTAATTTAAAGACTAATATTAATTAATCTCTAAACTACTTCTTAGATATACTTTTAGTATTCTTTTCTATTTTCTAAGTAGACTAAGATATTATTAAGATATATAGTATAGATATAGTTTAGTAAGTTATAAAGAGTATAATTAATATAATTCTAAAAGGATACTAGTATATTATAAAGGCTAAAAGGTATAACTAAGGTTTCGAAAAGTTTAAAATATATAATAAATATTATTTTCTACTTATATTCTTTAGTAATATATAATTTATTAAAGGTAGTAATAATATCGAGTTTAATATATACCTTTATATTATAGAGAGTATTAAGAATTTCTTAAATAAGGGGTAATAGATAGTAGTTTTTAATAGTAATATTATTTAGATCTTTATAGTCTTAATATATATATACTTTTCTATCTAGTTTTACTACTAGAAGTAGAAGGGTAATATATTATATATAGGATTCTTAGATAAAATCCTTATTTAAATTATTATCTAGCTATTTACGTATAACTTAGAGTTTAAATAAAGAAAAGAATTAGTTCTTTTAATATAGAGGTTTTTTATTTAGGATAATATTAATCTTATAATTCTATACTCGTCTTAATAGAAGTTTATCTACTTTTCTTAGGAGGAATCTAGTTACTATATCTCTTAGCTACTCTAGAAGTTTCTTTTTTAGCTCGTTATTAAATAGAGGTAGTTTTTCTACTAGAAACTTATTAATATTTAATTCTTTAATACCTTAAAGGTATAGGATATATTTATAATTAGTAAGAAATTTATAAAACTATAGTAGAAACTTATTTAAGAGATTAGTTATAATTTTACTATCTAGAATATCTTTAAATTCTTCTTTAGTAAGATTTAGAATTTAATCTCCTTTATTTTTTAATAATATTTTAAGTACTTAGTCTAGCTCGTCTTATATAATATAGATAGCTTTTATATTAGATTATTTATAAAATTATATAAAGGTTATAGCTCGTATAAGACAAATATTAGAGAAATTAAAAGATTTATAATTTAGTTTAGTTAATAGAAAGATATTAAGTAGTAGTAGTAGTTCTTTCTTAGATTTCTTTAAGTTAACTTAGTATCTATCTACTTATATAGCTAGAAACGGTTTAGTTATAGTATAATTTTATACTATAATTACTTAATATTCTAGAATTTTTCTATATTTAGTATTTAAGTTTCTTATCCTATAGTAGAGATAGCCTAGTATAAATTTAGGGGGTAGATCTATTAAAGTCTCTCTATTTAATTAGTAGAAATTATACTTATTAATATTCTTAATATATAAAGATAGTTAATAATTTATTATATTAGTACGTAGCTTAAGATATAATAGTTTAGTTATATTTTTACTAGAGAGGATAGCTAAGAAAGTTACTTATATAACCTTAGTTTTATAGTAGTAGTATTTCTAATAGTATTAAGAATCTATATTAACTATTATTAATATCTAATTAATAAATAGGTTATATTTCTAAAGCTAAGAAAGATTAAGAATAATAGAAGTATTTTAGACTAGATTAATAATATATAGTAAGTAGTTTTTATAATAGTTTTTAACCTATATAGATAAGATAACGTATTAGATAAGTATATTACTAGTATAGCTATCGACTAGTAAGAGCTTCTTTAGAAAGGGTATAGTATAGATATTAATAGTATATTTTTAAGTAAAGATTTAGTTAAGAAAGATAATAGCTAAGTATCTATTATTAATAAGACTTTATATATTAATAGTAGTATATATAAGTAGAAAAGAAGTATAAATAAATAATAATTTACTATTTATAGATCTAAGTTAAAGGGGGGCCTTTTTACTTAGAATAGTCTGAATCTAGTATAGTTACTTATCTAATAATTCTTTTCTATTTAATCTTTAGTTATAATAATAACTAAAGATTATATATTTTTTAAGTTATTAATATAAGAAGTACTTATAAAGGGTAATACTAAGTTAACTAGTATATTAATACGAGGGGCTTTAGTCTTAGATATAAAAGTTTTAGTTCTAATATATTTTTAAGATTAATCTATAACGTAGTTAAAGAAGGAATTATTAAATATATATTAGTAGGAGGATTAGTTATTAATATTCTAGTTATTATATTAGAACTAGGGGCGGCTATACTAAGATTATATATATTAGTTCTAGACCTACTAGTATTAAAAGTATTAAGACTAGATATATATTACTTATTAGTTCTAAGATATTTATTATATAGCTTATCCTTAGCCCTAGACTCTACTAAATCGCTTATTATTTTTCTTCTTTTTAAGGTATATATTCTTATAGTAGCCCAGTTTACTATAATAGAAGTAGGTATTAATAGTCTTATATTCTTTATAAGAGGTATATAGGGTATATATTATATTTAAAATTATAAAGTTACTAATATAGATTAGAACTATTATTAGAGAAGAAAATATAGATATAAAGACTAATTAGAGGGTATTACTTAGTTAGTTATTATTTAAATAGAAGCTAGTATATATACTCTTAATATATTCTTCTACTTATTTTCTTTTTTAGATTTATATAAAGAGCTTTATCTATTTCTTATAGTCTATATAATTTAGTTATTTTTCTTAAAGAATAGTTATAGTATTTAGTATAGTAGAGACTTTAATATATAGAGCTTAGACTTTTTTTATATTAGTTTTCTCTACTTTAGTAGTCTATTTATAGAATTTAACTTAGAAGTCTAGAAATAGTCGACTATCTATAATAACTTTATTAAATATAGTACTTATCTTAATTTATTTATTAGAGGTAATATAGTAGATATTAAGAATCTTTTATAAATTAATAGTAGTTTACTATTTCTATTTAATTAGATTATCTAGGTTAGACTATATAGTATTAAATTAATTATAGTAGATATTAAGTATATTACTAGATATAAGACTAGAGATATATTAAATATATTTAAATTCTATATTAAAGATTATTCTATCTATAGTATAGATACTATAGATACTATATTTCTAGTTTTTATACTTAGTTTAGTACTTATTTACGAACTTATTAGCTCTATTAAATTTATTAGAGTCTATAGTAAGATAATAATAAGAGATATAGATAGAGATTTAGGTATATAGAATATTAACTTCGTTCTAGAGCTACTAGATAACTTAGTATACTTCTTTAAGATCTATAATAAGAGAGAAAATACGATATTATACTCTTATATCTAGGATATTTAGTATAGCTTTAATATAATAACGAGTTAAGAAAATAGATTTCTTATTTTCTAGTATAATTAATATAGTAGGGTCGCTTATTACGTCTTCTATTTAAATAAGAGAGACTAGTATAGGAATCTAATTAATTATAATAGTAAGTTACTTATTCTACTAGTATTACTAGTCTTCGATAGCTATAGTATTCTTAGTATTCTTAGTATTTTAAATATTCTTAGTATTCTAGATATAGCGTAGATCTTAGGTCTAACTTAATATCTTCTAGATTTAAGATAGTCGATTAGACTATTAAAGGAGCGTTTTACTCTAATAATAGAATTAAAAGAGAGAATAGTATAAACTATTATAATATAGATATACTAAAATTAAGGTAGAATATAAGTTATACTATAAAGGACTAATACTAGAATAAATAGAGGCTATATATACCTAATATAGTAAGATCTAGTAAAGAAAGTATTATAACTATAGATATAATATATAATAGGTATAAATAATTACGGATTAGTATTATAATATTAATAAACTTATTATAAGAACTTAGTATAATAGAGATACCTAGGTATAGCCCTAATTAAACTAGAAATAATACTCTAAGAAGACGAAATCTTAATCTTAATAAGTCTAATATTATTCTAGAAGAATATTTAATATAATTAGCTTACTTATATAATCTATATTATTAAATATATCTACTATTCTATATAAATACTAATAATACTATATATAACTATCTATATAGCTTTATTATAACGATAAGATAGAATCTAGAATATAAAGTTTACTAGTTATAATTATCTAAGCTCCTAAAGAACTTTTAGTAGCTAAGTAGCTATCTATATAGTAATTAGTTTCGAGCTATTATTAATATAGAATATTATTTAGTATAAGTAAAAGAATACTTTATAAAGATCTTACTTTAAGCTACTAATACTAATATAAAGATACTACTACTAATATAAATATTTACCTATAAAATTAATATAAATAGCTATTTCTTAAAATTTAAGACCTAGATTATAATTTAAGGCGACTTATAATAGTTATATAATAATATCTATACTACTATACTAGCTACTTACTTATTTTATACTTTACTTATAATTACTAATTAGTTTAGTTTAAAGTTAAAGTAATATAATATTCTAATAATCTTTTTTAATATAAAGCTTAAGAAATATATATATATAAGGATACTAGATAACTTTAAGTATAATAATAAGATTCTAGAGATATTATACGTTCTTTATAAATTTAAAGAGGTACTACTATTATAATATAACGAATTTAAGAAGATACTAAATTAGCTTAGTATATAAAAAGTAGAAGGATTTCCTTATATATATATTAATATTATAGTAAGAAATTAAGGTAAATTATTATAAGAAAAAGAAGTAAGAACTATAGTTAATTATAATAGCTCTATATAAGAATAGCTTATATAGAATAGAATACGGCGTAGTAGCTAGAAGTAGTTATATAAGCTAATCTAGTATATAAGCTAGTCTAATATACCCCCCTATTCTAAAAGAATAATAAAAGGATATAAAATATTAAGAATTAATAAGAAGATTAGTAAAAAGAGTATAAGTAATTAGAAGAGGGTTTATTTAATACTCCTCTACCCCCCTAGTTCTAGCGAATTAGAAGTAATAATTAAAAAGAAAGTAAAAAGATAATTACTTTATATAGGAAACGACTCTAGATAAAAAGAAAAATAAGAACCTACTTATTATATAGTCTATCTTTATATTTAGAGGAGCTACTCTATAAATTAATTTATAACGATAGTTTAAAAATATATAAAATACTCGAAGGTATTTAAGATTTATATAATATATAAAATATCTAAAGGTATTAGTATAGAAGTTAAACCTACTATACTATCCTTATTTTTATTAAGATTTATTAGTTAAAAGAAATAGATATATTACTTTAAAGAAGCTTTAAAAGAGTATATTAGAATATATAGGCCTCTTAGAAAGATAAATAGATAAGTAAATAGAATAAGATAGACGCGTAAATAGAATAAAATAAGGTACTTAAAAGGGGTAGTAGTAAATAGCTACTTAGGATTAAAGCCTACCTTAGTACTAAACTAGATTAAAGCGAAGTAACTAGATAGGATAGAAGTCTATTCTAGTAGTAGACTAGATAAAAGTTATCCTACTTAAGCCTACTTAGGATTATTACTAACTAGCTAATTAGTCTTATACTAATTAAGGTAAGAGTATAACTACTTAGAGATATCTTCTAGACTAAGTTAATAAGTAAAAGCTTCGTACTTCTACCTTAGGAGTATTTTAGTTAGCCTATTAGCTAGTATTTTAGTAGTAGGAATCTATTTAATAATTATTTCTTCCTACTCTACTAATTATCGAAATTATAGCTAATAAATATCGATATATTTAAGCTTAGATTAAAGCTTTTTAGTAGCTTTAGTAATTATCCTAACTATTTAAGTATTATTATAATAGATAACTAGTTTAATATTAGTCTTAAAGCTTAGTTATTCGAATAGGTTATTCTACTAGATTATATTAGATACTATTCGTAAGAGTAAGTATAGTTTAGCTTTAGTAGTTAATTTAAAAACTATTTATTACTTTATTATCTTCTAGTTAATAGGTATACTAAATAGCTTAAAGAGAAATCTATCTAAGTTTATTCTTATAATCGGATTATTAGTAAATAATATATCTAATATACTATAAAATATAGATTTAGTACCTAATTCTTATTCTCTATTTATAAAAAAGACTTAATAAGTAGATATATAAGCTAAAGCTTTTATTACTAGATATTAAATTTCTATAATAAATCTCTAAGTATAATAGGTAGTATTAATATACTAAGGGCTAGCCCTTATTAGGTATATAGAAAGGGTTAAATAAGTTTTTAAGATATTAGTTTTTATAATTACTATAATATAGACTATTAATCCGACTAGTTATTAATATATTTTAATAACTAATTCTTCTACTAGTCCGATAAATAGTTTAAGGTAGATTTTAGCTATTAGTATTTAAGAAAAGCTATTTAAGTCTTCTTTAAGGTTAAACTTTATAGTAATCTTATTAATAAATAAGTCTTAAATAAGCTATATATAGTTTTACTTTATATCTCGTAGTATATATATACTAAGGAACTAGTTAAGTTAACCTATTAAACGAAGCTTATAGTATTTTAATAGTCTTTTCTTAGACTTCTTATAAATAGTCTTATTTCTTAGATAAACTAAGATTATAATATTATCTATATAGAAAAAGATAATAAGACTTTTATTACTATATAGATATAGTATATTTAGTATCCTTCTTAGCCTTAGTTAAATAAGGGTTATAGATAGATCTTAATACTAAAGTAATAGTACTTTCTTTAGTCTATATAGTACTCGATATAGTAGTAATAGTAATTTATATCTCTTTAAGAATCCTTTAGAAGTATTATAATATAGTCGTTAAGAAATTTTAGTATTTAGAAAAGTATTTATAGTATTATATTAATATATAAGTAGTTTAAATCAAGTAGCTAGAGCTATTAGAGCTCTAAAGATTTTAGTAGCTAATATAGTAGTATATATATTATTCTATTAAGTTTATAGATCTCCTTATATAACTAGTATAGTCTTTATTTTATTAAAGAAGCTATTCTTATTAAACTTATAGATAAATACCTATATAAAAGGTAGGATCTCTATATTTATTATATATAGTATTACTTTTATAAGCTTAAAATATCCTTTTTTCTAGTAACTATCTATTTATTAAGCGGGGTCCGGGTTTAATAGGTTATTTAGCCTCGCTTAGGAGTTTATACTCGAGATAGAAAAGAAGGAGTAAGAATAAAGAGATAATAATTTAATTATATTAATAAATAAGAATTAATCTAAATTTAAATTAACTATAGAGAAAAGACTATTTAGAAGATTCGTAATTATTATATATTAATTTAGTTTTCTTAGATCTATAGCTCTATATCTATAGATTTACTAATCTATAGCTTTATTTTAATAGATTTACTAATCTATTACGTAATCCTTAGATCTATCTTTATTAAGATATAAATCTATTATATAACTTCTTATTCTTTAATTATAAGGTTTATATTATATTCTTTATTAAAGCTAATAATTAGCTTAATCTCTACTAGTTCTATTTACTAGTAGTCTATTATATATATTTAATTCGTAATACTATCTCTTCTTTCTAAACCTTCGACTTAGAGGTTATTCTAAATCTAGTATTCGACTATATTAGTATTAGGGCCCTATCTTAAGAGATTATTATTATCTATTATAATATCGCGTAAAACTCGAGAACGTATTATACTTATTAATAAAATTCTTTATTATAGTTCTAAGATATTTTCTTATAATTATTACTTATAGCTAGAAATATTATATATTACTTTATTTAAGAATAGTAGGTACTACGAGGTATATATTTATACTAATATATAAGATTTCTATTATATATCTAGTATCTTACTATTAGAAGATTTATTTATATTAATTAATAAAACTTATATATTAGGACTTATTACTATTAGTAAGATCTATCGACTATATAGAAGAGAAACTTTAATAGTAACTAAAGGAGACTTAAAGGGCTTAGAACGAGCTTTTTAATAAACTAGTAGAGGCCTATATATAAGTATATTATTTAAAAAAGTAAAGAGTAGTTCTATATAAGAAGTTAGTAGTATAATCCTAGGTACTAGAAGCTAAGCTAGATAAAGAGAAGGTAGAGCTTTAGTAGTTAGAATAGTAGAAGGATTTAGAGACCTCTCTAATTACTTTAAACGTTACTTATAGTATTATAGATAATATTATTCTTTTTAGTTTATTAAATATCTCTTATTTTATTATAGATAGTATTAACTTTCTTAACTTATTATAAGATAAATTTACCTTATCTTTAGATTTTTTTTAGAATTATAGTTTTAATACTTCGTAAGCTTCTTAGAATAATTAAGATTATCTTTAAATTTCTAGATTCGTTTCTATAGATTTTCTTTTCTATCTATCCTCTACTATTAGATTAAATAGTAGTTTTTTCTATTTCTAATATTATTATCTAGGATTTCTTCTACTTTTTATTTCTTATTATCTTCTCTATATATATCTACTTTATATACTACTAGTCTAGTATTTTATAATACTCTTTCTAGTAGGCTTATATAGAATATAGGATAGATTTTTATTTATAAGAGTAATCTTAGTTAGTAGTTTATAAATAAGACTTATTTCTTAATTTTATAAGGTCTAATCTTAGTATAGTCTAGTTTACTATTAGATTACTTACTCTTAATATTCTTCTATAGTAACTATACCTTTTCTCCCTCTTTAAAAGCTAGTACTTTCTTTTATTTCTTATTATAGTACTTACTTATTTTATTTTAAAGGAATTCTATATCTTCTTTAAGTTATTAGTATATTTATAGAATAATTTTTACTATTTCTTTCCTATTCTAGCTATAAGATTAAAGTTACCTAGATTCCTTATATATTTTTAATTCGATTCTATAGTTTATAAAGAAAGGTATTATCTTTATTATACTATATTATAAACTATTATATATAAATTATACTATAGATAAAAGTATAATCTAATTATTCTAGTAGTAGTTTAGATAATATCTAAGGTATTATTCTACTATTTAATTTATTTATTCTATTAGTCCGTCTATCTACGAATAGTATATAGTTAATATACTATATTTAGTTTCTAGTTTAGTTATAAGGGTTTATTAAAACTTTATTATAAACTTAATATCTCTATCTAAGATAATTTTATCTAGTATTTTATATTTACTAAATATATATCTTAGTAAGGTATAGATAAGTTACTTTACTATATTTTCTTTATTTATATATAGGATAAAGTAAGTATACTTTATAAACTTATCTACTATTACTAGTATAGTATTATAGGATACTTCTATTATTAGTTCCTTAAAACGTAGTAATTACGTAATAAAGTCTATAGTTATAATCTTTTATAATTCTTCTATATTTTCTATTAATTATAATATTCTATAGGATATATATCTAGTATACTTATTATAGTAGTAATTTATATATTCCGAAAGAACTTATATAACTAGTTATCTAGTATATAGAAAATAATACGTTCTTATTAGTTATTTAAGAGTTTTTTCTACTCCTTAGTATTTATATACTAGTACTTTATAGTATTATCTAATAAATTCTTTTTATATTATTTTAGAAATATAGACTTTTTAGAATATATAGATAATTTTATCCTTTTCTTAAATTACTTCTTAGATTTTATTCTATTTGTCTATAGCTTCTATAGTAGCTATATAGATCTATTAGGTCTATTTATTCTCTTCTAGTTCGAGTATTATTTCTTATATTCCTACTAGCTTTAGATAGTTATAGGTAATTATTCTATTTAACTATAGTTTAAGGATTACCGCGCTAGATTTCTCTATTTCTTAGTAGTTAGGTCTCCTACTAAGTATATCTACTCGTTTATTTTCTAATCCTTTAATATATATAATCTTAATATTATAGATTACGAGGGTTTATATCTATTATATCTATCTTTTAATTAAAGATTTATTTATTAAGAATCTTATTAGATTCTTATAGTCTATATAGATTATAATAGAGTATTTAGATTCTTATAAATTAGATCTCTATTTCTTTAAAACTTTAATAATTATTAGTAACTCTTTATTATAAATATCGTAGTTAAGTTTAGCTAATAATATCTTTTATAAGAAGTAATATACTAGTCGAAGGTTATTTTTATTATCTTTTTATAGTAGTACTACTCCTATTATATAGTCTAATATATCTATCTTAATAATTAATAGTTCTTTAGGATTATATATTTTAATTATAAGTTCTTTAATAAATTATTCTTTAATCTTTTTAAAAGCTTATTAGTACTCCTCTTTCTATTTAAAAGGCTAATTCTTTTTAGTAAGCTATATAAGGGGTACCGTTATTATACTCTATTATAGTATTAGCTTTTAATAGAAGTTATAGAATTCTAGAAATAATTATAACTCCTTAAGATTCTTAGATATAAACTATTCTTTAATTTTCTTAATTTATTTTAGATCTACTTTAATTTCTCCTAGTCTAATAATAAATTCTAAAAACTCTATTTCTTATATATAGAATTTATATTTTTATAGATAAAGATATAGTTATACTTTCTTAAGTATTTATAGAACCTTCTTTATATATTCTTTATATTCCTTTTCTATTTCGGAATAAATTAGAATATTATTAAGGTATACTATTATAAACTAGTTAAAGTAGTTTTATAAAATATTATTAATCTATTTTTAGAATATTATAGGTATATTAGTAAGTTTAAAAGGTATTACTTAGTACTTATATAGTTCTTTCTTTATTCGGAAAGTTATTTTCTATTCTTTATCTTTCTTAATTCGGATTTAGTAGTATATATTTTAGATATCTAATCGTATAAACTATTTAGCTTTTCTTAATTAATCTTATATTTTCGATATTAAGGGTAGAGGATATTAATTCTTAATTATAATATTATTAAATATTTAGTAATCGATATATAATTATAGTTCTATAGTACCCTTTTTAGGTATAAAGAGAACTAGGTATTCTATAAATAAATTTAAGTATTAAATATATCTTTTTATAAGGTTCTCCTTAAGGTATTTTATTATAATAACCTTCTTATTTTCTATTAACTTATAGATTAGTCTAAATCCTAGAGTCTTTCCTTCCTATAGTAGGATTATATAGTTCTAAGACTAATACTAGAGTAGACTTTTCTTAGATTCTTAAAATAATTCTTTCTATTCCCTATAGCGTTCTAGAATATTATAATCTTCTTTAGTTATATTAGCCCTTTCCTATAGAAATATTACTTATCGATTTAACTATTAAATATATAGATTAGCTTCTTATAGCTAAGATATTTCTAAAATTATATCCTAGTCTTCTAATATTTCTATTATATTAAGTATTTTATTTTCCTTTTTCTAGTTATATAGGATAAGCTTATCTTTAGTTTTATATATTATAGATTTATTAAAGGGTTCTCCTTTAATAGTATATATAATACTAGGGTATTATTTCTTTTATTAAGGAATCTTTCTTTATTAGACGAAATTCTTACTAATAAAGTTTCGTATAGCTCTACTATCGATTAAGATAGTAATTATTTTCCCTTAATAGATTTCTTAAAGATAGATATAGTCCTATTCTTTAGTTCTCTAAATTCTTATTTTCTTAGACTAATATTTCGTATTAATCTTAGTCTAGATATACTTTAGATATTTATTTTCTAGATATTTATACTATAGTCTTTCTAGAATATAGTTTAATAGTAGAAGTAGTTCTAGTATAATTCTAATATATTCTTTTTATTACTAATTCTTAGATTATTACTATCTATATACTACTTCTAATATAACTACTTAGATAATCCTTTTATTATAGTCTTTTACTAGATAGTAGTTATTCTTTTACTTTACTTTCTTATAGAGTCTATATTCTTTTTATATATATAAGATTTATATAATCTTAAAATATATTAGATATTTTATTTTATATTATAGGTTATCCTCTAAATTAATCTTATATCTCTAATTATTATATTTTATAAAGGTTATTTATACGAGAATCTATCTTTTAATTATTATATATTATAGTTATTCTTTATTAACTATCTTTATAATATATTATATTTCTTTCTAAGTCTTTTAATTAGGTATAAGATCTATAATAATAAGGTTCTATTTAACCTATTATTTAAAGTCTTTAAATAGTCGATATATTAGATAAAATCTAGACTATTCCTTATAGATCTCTTATATTATTATAGGTATTATAGTTTTCTTTATAAATCTTAAGACTTAAGTATAAGTTATATTAAGTTCTAGTACTAGTCTTATTTTTTCCTTTAAGGGTCGAATTATTTATAAATATCTAGTATTCTTATATAACGTAACTAGGTTTTCTTCTTCTAGTTCTAAAGACTTATTACTATTATTAACTATTTATAATAGCGTATCTAAGGTATTATTAAAATCTTTCTTTTCTATAGATAAGTTTTTCTTAGATACTTCTTCTTATACTTTCGGCGAGAATAAAACTCTTCTTTAAGATTTCTAAGTCGTAGCTATCTACTATTTCTATAGCTAATAGCTAGTATTTAACTTAGCTTTATAATATATTTTATACTAGTCGTATATATAAGTTATCTAATATATAGTATTATATTCTTATATTATAGCTACTCTATCCCTTTTACCCTACTAAGTATATTAGAATTTTTCTTTTCTTAAACTAGATCTATAATTTTTTATTAGATATTCTTACTTCTTATATTTAAAGTATACTTATTTTTTATAGAGTTCTTATTTCTTAGAATTCTATCTTCCTTTTTTAGGCTTTAAGCTAGCCCCTAGAATTATTAGCTCTAGTTCGTAATACTTTTCTTCTTTCTTCTTTTTATAGAATTTAACCTTTCCCTTTTTTTCTTAATTCTAGAGATAGAGGTTATCGTTAATTCTAATAGCCTATTTAATTATCTCTTATATAGTCTATAGTCTCTCTATTTAAATTATCTTATATTAAATATTATTCTTTAGTCCCTTATAGTAGTATAATATAAGAGCTACTTCTTTCTATTAAATCTTAGTAGTAAGTTATTCGAATTCGGACGTATATATAATAGTAGATTTAGTTTACTTAAGATATATAATCTTCTATTCTACTAGTCTCTTTAAGTTAATATCTTTAAATATAATATATAACTTATTCTTAAAGTACTTATAGCTTAAGAAAATAGCTCTAGTTTTATTACTCTAATAGATTTTATTAAGTCGTAGTCTTTTATTTAAATAGGTTTTAAACTAAGCGATAGCTCTTCCTATAAACTATACTACTACGAATAATACTTTTAAGGTCTCGTCAGGTAGTTATACCTTATTAAGATTAAGATAGATTACTATATTAGCTAAAAATCCTTTAAGTTTAGATTATATTCTATTAAACTTTTCTAATTCTTTTAACTTTAATAGCTTTCTTATATATCTCTTTAATTCTTCTATTAATATTATAATTTATACTTCTAACGTATCCTCTTGTTTCTTAAACGTATACTAGTTCTTAATAACTCTTTTAAAGTTTTCTATAGTTATACTATCTTTTAGAGAACTAAATTTCTAATAACTTTCTACCTTTAAAGGTTTAGCCTAAGTTAGTAGCTATACTACTCCGCTTTATCGGGTTCCCTCTTCTACTATTTTAGTTAGCTATTTCTACCGACTAGATAGTTAAGGTATTAAGTAGGGTCTAGGCCTAATAGGTTATTTAGCCTTACTTAGGGGTTTATACTTAAGATAGGAAAGAAGAAGTAAGAATAAAGAGATAATAATTTAATTATATTAATAGATAAGGATTAATCTAGATTCGAATTAACTATAGAGAAAAGATTATCTAGAAGATTCGTAATTATTATATATTAATTTAGTTTTCTTAAATCTATAGCTTTATATCTATAGATTTACTAATCTATAACTCTATTCTAATAGATCTACTAATCTATTACGTAACCCTTAGATCTATCTTTACTAAGGTATAGATCTATTATATAACTTTCTATTCTCTAATTATAAGGTCTACGTCGTATTCTTTATTAGAGCTAGTAATTAACTCGATCTCTACTAGTTCTATTTACTAGTAGTCTATTATATATATTTAGTTTATAATACTATTTCCTTCTATATTACTTCTTAAAATTAATTACTATATAGATAATCTTAAAGGTTCTTATAGTATTTTAGAGAATTAGATATAATATTCTAATATAGATATATTTTTAATAGAGTAATAATAAATTTATTTAATATACTTAGATTTATAATAATAGTAAAGACTCTATAATAGGTAAAGAGGACTAAATTTACTTCTTCTCTACTTCTTTCTCTTTCTCTTATTCTTATAGTATTATATATTAATAATATTAAGTACTATCTTCTTTCTAATATAATATTTATTATATTAATATTAGAATTATATACTTATAAAGTATTATTATTATATTAATCTAGTAGATAATTAGAAATCTTATATATATATTAAGCTTAAGATTTAGCTCTTAGAGTAAGATAAGTAGTAAGAGCTATTATAGATAGTAGATATACTAGACTACCTTAAACTAAGAGTTTAGATATTAGAAGAACGCCTCTATTATTCTTTTTCTCTTCTTTCTTTTAATTAAAGATATTCTCTTCTTTTATAGATAAGAACCTTATTTTTATATTCTTAAAGAGTATTTACTCTTTAATATATCTATTAAGCTATTCTATAGTATAGAGGTTCTTAAGCTCTATAGTAAATTAAGACTATTCTAGATCTAAAATCTTAATATTATAGTATAGATATACTAGAATCGAGATAGAATATAAGTTATACTATAAAGGGCTAATATTAGAATAAACGGGGACTATATATACCTAATATAGTAAGATCTAATAAAGGGAGTATTATAACTATAGATATAGTATATAATAGATATAAATAGTTATAAGTTAGTATTATAATAGTATCTTCTCTTTAAATAGCTATATATCTCGAATAGCTCTATAAAAAGAAAATTTACTAATATTAGTATTCTTTAGATTTATCTTAGGATAGGTTTATCTAGATAGTCGTTATAGAATTAGTAAATTATACTCTCTTAATCTTTTAAATCGGATACTAGTATTATAACCCTAGAATTAAAGGGGTATAAGATAAGCTTAGATATAAATAGGTTTACTAAGCTATATTTAGTTAGTAATCTAATATTACGTAACTTAGACGTTAAGGGTATAGCTACTATATTATATCTATAATAACTAGAAATACTATAGATATAGTAGAAGGCTAGCGATTATAATAATTATAAATATAATAGTTATAAAATAGAATTAACGACTATTATAGCTAATACTACGAGGGATAAGTATAAGAAAGTAGATAATCTTCTAGATTTCTTATTTTAATTCCTTATAGTTAATCTCTTTAGTTTATCTAAGTACTTACGAATAAGATTAGATCTTTTTCTAAGTAGTTATTCTAATAATAGAATTTATTAACTTAATCTTAATCTTTAAAATCTATAGTATAATAAACGTACTATTAGTCTTAATCTAAATTCTATATTAAAGTATATATAATATATAATATATTAACTACTATAAATCTAGATTATATTAATATAATAACTCTATCTAGCTTATAAAATCTAATAGAGAAAAGTTAGACTAGTACTCTAATAATAAATCTAGTAACTCTTATTACTTAATAGGTAGCTTAGATATAGGAGTTATAATAAGCTATAGTATTACTTTAAAGATCGTTATAATAGATACGAGTAGAGCTTAGTAGAAAAGTAAAGATTAAAATACCTAAGAGATATAATAGTAATAAGAAGAGCTTAAAATTATTTCTTATATAGATAGATCTATACTATTAGTTTAACGCTACTACGTTTACTAATAATTAAAATAGGATTTTTACTATAGGTATATATATAATAGAAAAGGTAGCTATATAGATATAGCTCCTAGTCGACGACTATATAGTTAATAAGAAAGACCTATTAGAGCGACGTAATAAAATAAAGATAGTATTTAAGAACTAGAACTTCTTTAAGAAATAGATATATATAGTATTTAAAGATATTAATAAAGTCTAATAAGTAAAGTATAAAATTTAGAGGCTAAAATAGACTAAATTAGTAGAAGTCTATATTACTAAGTTTAAATAACTATAGTATAAGATCGATTAGAACGATACTCCTCTTATAGTTACTTACTATAATAGACTTAAGGAAGTAGTTAAGAACGAGCTATCTAGACTTAAGAAATCTAATAATCTAGTAGAATTAATTAAGATAATAATTTATATTAATAACTAACTATATAAATAAGTTCTTAAGAAGTAAAAGGCTATAGAACTAGTAAGAGTCTATAAAAAGAAGTAGTTAGCTTCTAGATATAGTTACTATAAGAGTTATAATAAGATAGATATAGATATAATTTAAGAAAAGAAATACTTAAAAAATAAGAAGTATAACTAAGATAGAAAGCTATAGAAAGTCCTAGTAGATAAGATAAAATAATATTAAGAAGAAAAGGTATATCTATACTACGAAATATAGAAATACTTTACTAAAGAATATAATAATAAAAAGAAAAATATAAATAGTTAGAAGGGTATTAGATATATAAATATAATTAGATAAGATAAAGAAAGAACTAAAGAATCTAACTTAATATCCGAATAGTAGTTTAATACTAGTAGATAGGATAAGGTCGAAGAAGTTATTTAATAATAAGAGAACTTAGAGCTCGAGATAGAAGAGCTAAGACTCTTAAAGCTAGAAGAGGTCTAGACGAATAATATTTTCTAATAACTAGTATATAATAAATACTAGATATATAGAAGTAGTTAATATATTATAGTATACTATACTAGAGAGGTAGTACTAGTATATATTACTAGTAATTAAGGTTAATAAGTAATAGAGTAAGTCTTAAGGCTCTAAGAACTAGAAGATTATAAGATAATCTAGGATTATAATAATCTAGACTATAATATCTTACTATAGACGTACTATATAGAGAGCTATAAATATTATACTTAATAAAAGAAGAAGATTATAATACTTTTAGAAGATTATCTATATACGTATCTTTATAATAGGAAATATCCGATAATAGAATATTATATCTACGATTATAATAATTAAATTAAGAACTACGAAAATTAAGAATAGCTAGAATAGAATAGTTATTATAATAATAAATATAAAAGGTATTTTTTAATAAAATATACTATAGGATAATAGCTACGAAGACTAACTAAAGTAGATATTAAAGAATATAAAAGGAATATTAACTATAGAATTATATATTAGAAGTCTAGTTATAAGACTTTATATTAAATATATTATAATAGACTATATATCTTATATCTAGTATAATAAAAACTTATAGCTAGAAGAAAAAAAGATATCTTCTATAAGAATCTTAAAAGAAGAGAATATCTTATTAAGAAATATAAACTATACGGTTACCTAGTATAGAACTAGAATAGCTCTAGAAATATAGAGACTAATAGTATATTAAGAGCTTTAGATATATAGTAAGAATATTATAATATCTAAAATAAGAATAATAAAGTAGAACCTATTAATTAGGATATACTATTACTAGAGAAAGACTAAGAAACGAAGCTATAATAAGTATCTATTTAGGAGTTATCTTAAAAAGTCGGATAAATAGAAATTCTAAAAAAGAGGTAGATAAAAGAGTCGTCCCTTTAATAAATCGAAACTTAAGAATTAGAAGATAACTTTAAAGACTAGGACCTCTATAATAATAAACTAAAAAACTAGATTATTATTAATTAAGTAAGAGTCGTATTAATAAAAGTATCTAAAAAACGACTCTATAAATCGTATAAGAAAGTATCTAATAACTAGCTAGATTAAAAGTAAATATACGAATTTATAAATAAAAGATTTAAGCTATTATAAATAATAAAGTAGAGTTTATACTTCTATTATTACGAATAGTAGAGAAATATAAGATTTTCTACTAGATTAAGAATAAACCTATACAAGTAAAACTTAGAGATAGATTATCTATAGAATATAAAGAAGGAATAATTTATCTTAAAATATAAAAAGTAACCCTAAAGGTAGAAAATATTAAAGACTACTATAGATTCGATATTATAGAGATTAGGAATACTAATATAATTATTAATTATAATTAACTAGTAAAATATAATCTATAAATAGATTAGAAGCTATATAAAGTACTAGACTACGAACGAATAGCTTAAGTTATAGAAATTAGAAGACTAAATAAATCGAGTTATAAGATCTAGTATATACCCTAAAAAGAGAGAATAGACTTAATTTTATCTTATAAGATTACGAGAATCTATAAGAAGAACCTATAAAGAGTTAGTATTATTATAATATAAAGAGTCGTAATTATATAGAAAGAACTATAACTAATAATATCTTAAGACTATAAGAAATTTCGAGAGTTATTCGAAGAATATCTAGATATAGATTTACTAGAGTACTAAAAATAGAATTATAAGATATATCTAGAAGAAGATATAAAGCTTAAGTCTAGACTAATATACTTATTAATAATAGACTAGTAGAAAGAACTAAAAGAGTATTTTACGAAGAACTTAAAAAGAGGATATATTAAATAGAGCTAGAGCTTAATAGTATTACTAGTTCTATTTATTTTAAAGAAGAATAGAAAGTTATAACTTTATATAGACTATAAATATTTAAATAATATTATAAAGAAAAATAAATATCTATTACTACTAATTAAAGAACTTATAGACTAGCTCTAAGAAGTTAAATAGATTATAAAATTCGATATCTAAGAGGAATTTTATAGGATTTAAATAGTAAAAGAATATAAAAAGTATATAATATTTAAGACCTAATATAGACTCTACGAATATAAAGTTATACTATTTAGACTAATAAATATATTAGTAATATTTTAGTTAGTTATTAATAAGATATTAAATAAATACTTAGATATATTCTATATAGTATATCTAAATAACGTTCTTATATATAGTAAAGGAATACTAGAAGAATATAAAGAATATATAAAGAAAGTATTATAAAAGCTATAATAGAATAAGCTACTACTTTATCTAGATAAATACGAATTCTATAAGATAAAAACTAAATATCTAGATTTTATTATTTCGCGAGAAGAAGTATTTATAAACCCTAAGAAAGTATAGACTATAAGAAAATAGCTAATTCTAATATTAGTTAAGAATATATAATTCTTTTTAGAATTTACTAACTTCTACTAGAAGTTTATTAAGAATTACTTAAAGACTATATCTCTACTTATAAAAATAACTAAGAAAGAGAAGAATTTTTAATAGAATTAGAAATAATAAGAAGCTTTTAATAAGCTTAAGAATCTATTTATATTAGTATCTATACTATAAATATATAATTTAATAAGATCTCTTAAAGTAGAAACGGATATATTAGACTACGTACTAAGAATAATACTTATCTAGTAAGAGAAAGATAGAAAATAGAGACTAGTATTCTACTATTTATATAAGTTTAATAAAGAGGAAGTAAATTATAATATTTATAATAAGGAACTTAGTACTATTATATTAGTATTTAAATAATAAAGACTATAGCTTATAGAAGCTAAGTATAGGATTAAGATTATTATAGACTACTAGAACCTTATAAGTTTTATAACGATAAAGAAGCTTAATTAATAATAATTCTAATAGTTAGAATTACTAGTAGATTACGACTTTAAAATAAGTTACTAGCTAAAAATACTAAAAAAAGTAGTAGATACTCTTAGTAGAAGATCGGATCTTTAAGATACTAATAAACTTATTATATATAAACTAGTCCTATAAAAGAAACTAGATAGAACTTTTATATATAACTATACGAGGCTAGCTAAAATTATAGTAGTAGTAGATATTAAAGAAAAGTAGTAAAGAAAGGCCTAGGAACTTATTTAAGGAAGTAATAAAGAAGTAAAGAAGGATAAGATACTCTTTAATAAGAAAGAATACTTTATTCTAAAAAATAACTTAGAGATAAGACCTTATATACTATCTAGTCTTAAAGAAGACTTAATACGAGAAATCTATAAGAGTAAGATACTAGAATATCTAGAAATTAACGAAATAGTTAGATATATAGATAGAGAATATCTATTTACTAATATAAGAGAGAAAGTTTAGAAAGTAATAGATAACTATTTAAAATATTCTAAGAATAAATCTAAGAGATATAAGTCCTATAGATTATTCTAATTATTAATACTATCTATATAACTATAGACTTATATTATAATAGACTTTATAGTAAAGTTACTACTATTATTAAAACTAGAATTAGGAAGACTATATAATACTATTATAATAATTATAGATTAATTAACTAAAGTAATATACTTTATTCTAATAAATAAAGTAATTATTATAGAAAATATAGCTTACGAGGTTAAGAGAATACTTATTACTAACTATAAATTATTAGAATAGATCCTTATAAATAAAGATAAACTATTTACTTCGAAATTTTAGAGTATATTACTTATAAAACTAGAAATTAAAAGAAAGCTATTAACTAGCTTCTATTTATAGATAGACGGTTAGATAGAATAAATAAACTAGACTTTAGAGGAGTATCTAAGATTCTATATTAATAAGTTATAGAATAACTAGATTAAATTACTACTAATAGTATAATTAGTATTTAATAATAGAAGATCTATAACGACTAGATACTTACTATATTACGTAAATTACGAATATAAGCTAATAATTTATAAAAATTTAAAGAATATTAAGAGTATATCTATAGAGGTAGAAGAAAAAGTCTATTTAATATAGAATTTATATAAAGAACTTAGTACGTAGATAGTATATAGGAACCTTATAATAGTTAAAATAGTAAATAAAAGAAGGCTTAAGAGATTAACCCTTAAAAGAAAGAATAAAGTTTTTCTTTTATAATAAAATCTAAAAACTAAATAACTATATAATAAACTAGATAATTTATAAATTAGACTATTTAAAATTAAAAAAAAAATAAAACTAGTTAATTATAGGCTAAAGCTAGCTAAAGGTATAAGAATATATCTAGTATTCTACGTATTATTACTAGAACTAGTACTAGAAGATATTAAAGTAGTTACTAATATTAAACTTAAAGATAAGAAGTATAAGATTAAGAAGATTTAGGGACTATAGAAGTTCGGATATTAGTAGAAGTATTTAGTTAAGTAGATAGAATAGCCTACTAGTTAGAATATATAGGAACTAATTAAGAATCTATAAGACTACTAGAGACTAGTTAAATAATATTACTAGAGATACCTAGAGATAAAGACTTTTAATTATTAAGAAATATAGAGAGCTTAGTAGACTTATATAGTAAGAATAGCTATAGTAACTTAGATAAAGTAGAAGAAGCTAAATAAGTAGTCTTCTCCTATTCTAGTTACTTTAACTCTTTAATTAATAATAATTTCTAGTATATTATTTTATAATAATACTACTTAAGTAAATAAAATTACTTTACTAAATACTCTTCGCGAGTACGAGTCTTAAATAATTAAGAATAAAGATTAGACTTTAGAGAATCTATCTGTTTCTAATCTTTCTTTATTATAATAAGATTATATTTTAATCTATAATAAATATACTTAGTATAAAGACTACTATTACGATCTACTATATAGAAATAGAGAGGTTTTATAGTATAATAATAAGAATAAGATAAGGGTATAGAATACGAGAAAGTACAAATATAATCAACTAGATAATAATAATAGTTAGAATAAATTAGATAAGGGGTTTTAGGTATTATTAGAACCTAGAAGGTTAATTAAGAATAAAAGATAATTAACCTTATATAGAGAATAAATCGATTATTCTTATATATTACTAATAGAATAGAATAATAATAACTTTAGATAAGCTATATAGTACGTATACTAGATATATAATATAGTTTAAAAAAAGAAACCTACTAAGTATAGGTACTATTAGCTAGAAAGTAGTAGATATAGTCGAACCTTTAAGAATAAAGTTTAAAAGGGAAGAGTAAGTATTATAACCCTAAAATTAAAGAGGTATAAAGTAAGCTTAGATATAAATAGATCTACTAAGCTATACTTAGTTAGTAATCTAATATTATATAACTTAGATATTAAGAGTATAGCTACTATATTATATCTATAATAACTAGAAATACTATAGATATAGTAAAAGACCGGCGATTATAATAATTATAAATATAATAGTTATAGAATAGAATTAATAACTATTATAACTAATATTATAAGGAATAAGTATAAGAAAGTAGAGAATCTTCTAGATTTCTTATTTTAATTTCTTATAGTTAATCTCTTTAGTTTACCTAAGTACTTATAAATAAGATTAGATCTTTTCCTAAATAGTTATTCTAATAATAGAATTTATTAACTTAATCTTAACCTTTAAAATCTATAGTATAATAAATATACTATTAGTTCTAATCTAGATCTCGTATTAAAGTACGTATAATATATAATAACTAACTACTAGATAGTAGAGTAGTATTTCTATTTAACTAAGTATATTAGTTATTATAGGTTCTTATTATAGTAGTCTAGTAGGGACTCGAATTCCTATTATTTAGTTAGTTTTTCTATTCTATCTTCTTATTTAAGTATTCTTTCTCTAAAATATTAGAACTCGACTTTATTTATTATATTTTATCCTAGAAGTTCTAAAAAGAGATATTTTAGTTAGAGTAGTAAGTTATAAAATACTAGAAATATTTTTATAGTTACTAGGAGTTCTAGGGTATATACTCGATTATAAACTTTTAGAACTTTAAATAAATCTACTATTTTATTATCTTCTTTTTTTATTAGTTTATTAGTTTTTATATTTCTTATATCTACGAAGATCTTATCTCCTATAATAAACCTTAGTACGTCTTTCTACTTCTTATTTATATAGTATTTATAATACTTAATAGATTATTTAGTAATAGCTTTTAGCTAGATAATAATATAATTAAATTAGTTAATAGTATTATTTACTTTAAAGAATTCTCGTTATTAGGATAGGGATAAATTTAGTAATAGTAGTTAACTAAACTTAACCTTAAGTTTTAGATAGAAGCCGTAATTAGTAAAGAATAAAAAAATACTAATTATTTTAGAAATAATATTATTTATAACGAATTCTATAAGAGGGAGCTATTATATCTAGTTATTCTAATAGAAATTTATAAATACTTAAAGATATACTTTAATATTACTATTTACTTACTTAGTCTAGCTATTAGTCTTAGGATAGAATAATAAGAAGTATTTTAGTATAATCTTAAGTCTTATAGATAATTAGTCCTAAAACTATAATATAAACTAGGTTCCTTAATTAAATAGAATATTATTAGAATAATTATAAAGGGAATAAACTTAAGATATAAAGACGTTAACTAACTTAAATATATTAATTTTTCTAATAGAAATAATATAGTATATCTTTATAAGTCTATAAACTATAATAAGAATATATTTATATATATAATTATACTACTATAATTCTAGAAGTAGGGTAATATAGTCGATAAAGATATTTAATTAAGTCTAGAATAGAACTAATAAGGGCTTAAGAAATTCTTAAAATAATAATCTAGAACTTTTAATTTAAATATAGAGTTTATATACTTAGATATATATTTTAATATTATATATTATATATAGCTACTAATAGTTTTAGATAACTAGTTTAGTCGTTTTAATCTATTCTAAATATCTAGTAGGTATAGAATTATATATTTAGTATAAAATCTCTATATAAAGTTTATTATAAGGTAGTATAAAGAGATATTCTTAGTACTATATATAACCTTTACGAAGTATAAAGTCTAGTATTAGTATATATATAATTTTTTAAAGGTATTTTAGCTAATATCTTATACTTAGATCTAAGAGAGTAGTAATTATCTCTATAATTATTAGTATAGTAAAGTATACGAGATTAATTAGTTTATTAATAGATTAATTTATAATAAAAAGAATTAAGGGTACTATACTTATAGGGGTTTAATTAAGAAGATCTTTTAAAACTTTATTACTAAGAACTTCTAATAGGAGAATTATTTATAGTCTATTTTTTACTTTATTATTAGAAGTATTATTTTTATTTAATTAATCCTCTAGTATTCTACTTAGTATATCTAGTCGTATAGCTTTTAAGTCTAGTTAATAAATAATCTTAAAGTTAAATTATAATAAAAACTCTAACTAGTAAACTTAATATTAAAATAGTATCTTTATAATCTTAAAGTATTCTAGATTTTTTTAATTAGTAATAATTTTAAATAGTTCTATAATTCCTTAGAATTCTAGTTACTATTCTTCTAGAGACTTAATAATTACTAATAATTCTTTATTATAGATCTTATAATTATATTTAGTAGTACTATATTTACTTAAAAAGTAGACGACTATATATAGAATATTATTATTATTATATTAGAAGAGAATACCGCCTAATACCTAATCGAAAGTATTAGTTTCTAGGATTATTTTCTTAGTAAAGTTATATATTACTAGTATTAGTATTATAATAAAGGAATTCTTAAGCGACTTAAAGATAATTATCTATTTAGTAATCTAGTTCTATAGGGTATTCTTATATAGAAGTTTATTAAGTAGGGTATATATTTTTAAAAAGATTTAAATAAAATATTAGTAAAAGTTTACGAAGCCTAGGAATTTCTATAGATTCTTTAGATAAGAGAATTATATTTATTTTAAAATTATAGTAACTTTCTTAGAGTCTATTTTAATACTATTAGAAAAGATAATAAGTATAAAGTATTTAGTCTTTATAATCTTAAACTTATATTTATAGATATTAATTTAAAGACTAGTATTAATTAATCTCTAAACTACTTCTTAGATATACTTTTAATATTCTTTTCTATTTTTTAAGTAGACTAAGATATTATTAAGATATATAATATATATATAATCTAGTAGATTATAAAGAGTATAATTAATATAGTTTTAGAAGAATACTAGTATATTATAAAGGCTAAAAGGTATAACTAAGATTTTAAAAAGTCTAAAATATATAATAAATACTATTTTTTACTTATATTCTTTAATAATATATAATTTATTAAAGATAATAATAATATTAAGTTTAATATATACCTTTATATTATAAAGAGCGTTAAGGATTTCTCGAATAAGAGATAATAAATAGTAGTTTTTAATAGTAATATTATTTAAACCTTTATAGTCTTAATATATATATACTCTTCTATCTAGTTTTACTACTAGAAGTAAAGAGATAGTATATTATATATAGGATTCTTAGATAAAATTCTTATCTAGATTATTATCTAGCTATTTACGTATAACTTAGAGTTTAGGTAGAAAAAAAATTAATTCTTTTAATATAGGGGTTCTTTATCTAGAATAATATTAATTTTATAATTCTATACTTATCTTAGTAGAAGTTTATTTACTTTTCTTAGAAGAAATCTAGCTATTATATCTCTTAGCTACTCTAGAAGTTTCTTTTTTAGCTTATTATTAAATAGAGGTAGTTTCCCTACTAGAAACTTATTAATATCTAATTTTTTAATATTTCGAAGGTATAGGGTATATTTATAGTTAGTAAAAAATTTATAAAACTATATTAGGAATTTATCTAGAAGATTATTTATAATTTTACTATCTAGGATACCTTTAAATTCTTCTTTAGTAAAGTTTAAAATTTAGCCTTCTTTATTTTTTAATAATATTTTAAGTACTTAGTCTAGCTCGTTTTATATAATACGAGTAGCTTTTATATTAGATTATTTATAAAATTATATATAAAGGTTATAGCTCGTATAAGACGAATATTAAAGAAATTAAAAGGTTTATAATTTAGTTTAGTTAGTAGAAGGATATTAAGTAGTAGTAATAGTTCTTTCTTAGATTTCTTTAAGTTAACTCGACGTCTACCTACTTATATAGCTAGGAGTAATTTAGTTATAATATAATTTTATACTATAATTACTTAATATTCTAGAATTTTTCTATATTTAGTATTTAAGTTTCTTATCCTATAGTAGAAACGGCCTAGTATAAATTTAGGGGGTAGATCTATTAAAGTCTCTCTATTTAATTAGTAGAAATTATACTTATTAATATTCTTAATATATAAAGATAGTTAATAATTTATTATATTAATACGTAGCTTAGGGTATAGTAGTTTAGTTATATTTTTATTAGGGGGGGTAGCTAAGAAAGTTACTTATATAATCTTAGTTTTATAGTAGTAGTATTTCTAATAGTACTAAGAATTTATATTAATTATTATTAACGTTTAATTAATAGATAGGTTATATTTCTAAAGTTAAGAAAGACTAAGAATAATAGAAGTATTTTAGACTAGATTAGTAATATATAATAAGTAATTTTTATAATAGTTTCTAATCTATATAGATAAGATAGTATATTAGATAAGTATATTACTAATATAACTATTAACTAGTAAGAGCTTTCTTAGAAAGGATATAGTATAGGTATTAATAGTATATTTTTAAATAAAGATTTAGTTAAGAAAGATAATAATTAAGTATCTACTATTAATAAGACTTTATATATTAATAGTAGTATATATAAGTAGAAAAGAAGTATAAATAAATAATAATTTACTATTTATAGATCTAAGTTAAAGAAGGACCTTTTTACTTAGAATAGTCTAAATCTAGTATAGTTACTCGTCTAATAATTCTTTTCTATCTAACCTCTAGTTATAATAATAACTAGAGATTATATATTTTTTAAGTTATTAATATAAGAGATACTTATAAAGAGTAATATTAAATTAGCTAGTATATTAATATAGAGGGCTTTAGTCTTAGATATAAAAGTTTTAGTTTTAGTATATTCTTAAGATTAATCTATAGTATAGTTAAAGAAGGGATTATTAAATATATATTAGTAGGGGGATTAGTTATTAGTATTCTAGTTATTATATTAGAACTAGGGGCGGTTATACTAGAGTTATATATATTAGTTCTAGGCCTACTAGTATTAGAGGTATTAAAACTAAGTATATATTACTTATTAGTTCTAAGATATTTATTATATAATTTATCCTTAGCCCTAAACTCTACTAAATTACTTATTATTTTTTCTTCTTTTCGAGGTATATATTCTTATAGTAGCCTAGTTTACTATAATAAAAGTAGGTATTAATAGTCTTATATTCTTTATAAAAGGTATATAGAATATATATTATATTTAAAATTATAAAGTCGTTAGTATAGATTAAAGCTATTATTAGAAAAAGAAATATAGATATAAAGACTAACTAGAGAATATTACTTAGTTAGTTATTATTTAGATAGAAGCTAGTATATATACTCTTAATATATTCTTTTATTTATTTTCTTTTCTAGATTTATATAAAGAGCTCTATCTATTTCTTATAATTTATATAGTCTAGTTATTTTTCTTAAAGAATAACTATAATATCTAATATAATAGAGACTTTAATATATAAAGCTTAGACTTTTTTTATATTAGTTTTTTCTACTTTAGTAGTTTATTTATAGAATTCGGCTTAGAAGTCTAAAAATAGCTAATCGTCTATAATAACTTTATTAAATATAGTACTTACCTCGATTTATTTATTAGAGGTAATATAGTAGATATTAAGAATCTTTTATAGATTAATAATAGTTTACTATTTCTATTTAGTTAGATTATCTAGGTTAGACTATATAGTATTAAATTAGTTATAGTAGATATTAAATATATCGCCGAATATAAGACTAAAGATATATTAAATATATTTAAATTCTATATTAAAGATTACTCTATCTATAGTATAGATACTATAGATATTATATTTCTAGTTTTTATATTTAGTTTAGTACTTATTTATAAACTTATTAGCTCTATTAAATTTATTAAGATCTATAGTAAGAAATAATAAGAGGTATAAATAGAGATATAGATATATAGAATATTAACTTTATTTTAGAGCTACTAGATAACTTAATATACTTCTTTAAGATCTATAATAAAAAAGAAAATATAATATTATACTCCTATATCTAGAATATTTAGTATAGCTTTAATACTATAATAAGATAAGAAAATAGATTCCTCGTTTCCTAGTATAATTAATATAGTAGGGTCGCTTACTACGTCTTCTATTTAAATAAGAGAGGTTAGTACGGGAATCTAACTAATTATAATAATAAGTTACTCGCCTTATTAGTATTATTAGTCTTTAGTAGCTATAGTATTCTTAGTATTCTTAGTATTCTAGATATTCTCGGTATTCTAGATATAGTATAGGTCTTAGGTCTAACTTAGTATCTTCTAGATTTAAGATAGTCGATCGGGTTATTAGAGAAGTATTTTATCCTAGTAGTAGGATTAAAAGGGAAAATAGTATAAATTATTATAGTATAGATATACTAGAATTAAGATAGAATATAAGTTATACTATAAAGGACTAATACTAAAATAAATAAAGACTATATATACCTAATATAATAAGGTTTAGTAAAGAAAGTACTATAACTATAGATATAGTACGTAATAGGTATAAATAGTTATAGATATAGTACGTAATAGGTATAAATAGTTATAGATTAGTACTATAATACTTAATCTTCTCTTCTAAGATTCTTTCTATATATAGTCTATTAAGAATATTATTTATATAGTTAAACTTCTATTTAAATATTATATTCTATATTTTAATAATCCTATTAAGTTTAGGTATCTATATATAGAAGATATTAGATAAATTATATCTAATAAGATATCTAATATAAGTCCTTAGTTCTATCTTATTAACTAATTTTAGATTATACTAATAGATATAAGCTCGATAGCTAATTAGATTATAGTAAGTTACTAATAACTTAGTATTAAAAACTATCTTATAAGGTATCTTCTATTATAGAGATTAAATAGGTATAGTATTAAGAAGTTAGATAGTTATAAGAGCTAGCTTATTCGTATATTTCTTAAGTAGTCCTAAGGCTATTTATAATACTTATACTTATTATATAATTATATATTCTACTACTTTCTATAACCCTTTTAGTTTATTAGTATTCTTAGCTATTATTTTACTCTTAATTCCTAGTCGACGTAGGGCCTTTAAGAAGTCTCTTCTAAAATCTTTCTTATTATCTAATTAGATTATAATAATAGTATACTTATAGTCTAGCTAATATTAAATCTTCTT